>CM031953.1:8655526-8940526 GCA_018749465.1 Paracanthobrama guichenoti | reverse complement strand
TCTTTTTGCTCTGATATAACTCTCAGCGACTTTAAATCTATGAACACATTAGTCTGGCATGACAGCAGTTTATGATACTGATCTTAAATGGTATAATATTCCGCCTCCAAATATGGTATTTTGTATTACATTCTTTTAGAGATATCTTTTAGAGTGCCAAACTAAATGAACCTTATAAACGCTAATATTTGAAATAATAGTAAGAAAAATCTATTTTTAAAAGAACCTTTAGACAAAATATACAATGTTTTGTATCATATTTTACACATCAGGTTTTTGTGGCCTATGTAATATAATGTGGTGACAACACTCACTCACTCTCTCTCGAAAAAAAAATTCAAAGACCTAAACATTTGCTGTTATTTATGTCCAAAAAGTTATGGAATTCTGTTAGCTTGTAATGTAAATCTTTATAACAGTATAACAGAAAAGGCATACAAATATTAGTTGTAAATCTATATCTCCCAATAATATGGTTAAGATGACATTTAAATTCTCTGTAGTTTTAATTATGAGGTGCAAAACATATAATGCAATGCGATACATCAATGATTGAGTGATGTACAAAAAATAAACATTCCTCAAAAGCCTCATGGTGCTGTATTTGATACTCCCATTTTCTGAAAAATGGATAATCACGTAAACCTTGGCCCAGTAAATGTTCATTTTGAAATATATTCGATCAGAGGACAGAAGGCATGTAGATTGTGAGCAATAAGTTTGATTTGATCATGTTGATAATTTAGAGGCCTTAGAAATCCATGTATTATATGGGATACTGTAGGCTTTATAAGGTTGAACACCTTTGGTCATGAGATTATTTACAG
Source organism: Paracanthobrama guichenoti (assembly GCA_018749465.1). NCBI lineage: Eukaryota > Metazoa > Chordata > Actinopteri > Cypriniformes > Gobionidae > Paracanthobrama > Paracanthobrama guichenoti. Next base: position 8,939,699 of record CM031953.1, on the reverse strand, counting down.
CTGCCAAGTAAAGTCAATGGGTTGATGAGTTTGTGTAATAGAGGCTGGTTTATTTCTTTATTGTAGTATCCATGTGATTTCAGGAATCAATCCTTATGCAATATTTGTTTTTAGTTTTGGTTTGTGAAGTTGTATTCATTAGACATGTTCATAGACAAAGCATGACTAAATAGAGCAGTGACAGGCGTTTCACTCACAGTGTGTAATAGCTTGAATGTAAAGAAGATGAGCTATACAGGTTTTATTCAGTGTTTCTCCATGCTCTCACTTCCATTAGTCGTTGTGTGACTGCAGATCCTGCTTAGCGACATTCTGGCTAGTCCTACTGAAGCTTTGTATCACTCCACTTTATCTGTGGACATGTGAGCACTTCTGTCTGAACTGGCAGGGGAAGTTTCTAGAGTTCCATACTGGAAAAAAAGATCAGTGGGGGAAAAAAAGAGGAATTGTTTTTTTATTTAATCTCCATTAACCTTCTATAATTTGCTGCCCACTGCTGAGTAGTTCCTGAAAGTTTCAGGTACTGTGACGCTACGTTGATGACGTTAACCACTAAAGAATGTCTCTGTAAAGGAGTTTTTTAGTGTTCTCTTTATTTACCTGAAGATGCCTGTAATTCTTTCACCTTGCAGAGTTTTTGCGAGGATACCGAGTGCAGAGGATTGAGGTGACTTGACGTCTCCAGAAATCACCAGGATGCCGATTCCTCCTCCTCCCCCTCCGCCTGGACCTCCACCACCCCCCACCTTTAACCAGGTCAGTGTAAAGCAAAGAGCGGGTAGCACGTGTCCGTTCTCAGAGACAATTTCTTTTTTTCTGTCTTTAATTCATGTTGCCTTTTTCAAACCCCCATTGCTTCAGTCAATGACAAATATAGAAAAATGTTAAAAATCTAGATTAGCGCGCATGCATCAAGTTCTTAGAAATGTACTGTTTGTATTCATGTAGGTCTCATAGTTTTGTAAAGAATTTTCCAAGAAAAGTTTAATTTTTAACATTGATCCTTACCTGTGAGTGAAAAAATGTGAAATTATTATTCATTCAAAAATATAATTAGATTTAATTCAGATTTTTTTTTTTTTTTTTTTACATGTTTTTCAAGAAAAACAATAATTTTAGCATTATGTTTTTGAAGTTTGGAGAGTAACACCACATAAGGCTGAACTAACCTTGTCATAAAAAAATCTGATATTTTAAGAGACTTTATTTGATTCACAGTCATCAGTCGTCTGTAGAGGTCCTTTCTATTATATTATTTCCAGTTTTATGATTTTTATGTATGCTTCTGCATGTTGGTTGACCACATGACTTTCATTTGGTGGACAATTTAAAAAACAGTATTAATAAGCAGTGAAGCATTGTTTTGTTACTTAAAAAAAATTAAAAATAAATAAAAAGTATTTTTTCATTATAAACCTTAATTTAAAAATATATATTTTGTGCCCCACAAAAAAAGTAAATAAATTACTTTCAATTCAGAAATTACCAACAAATTTCAGCATAGACATTTAAGTAAAGTCAATTTTAATATTTAATAAATGAATAGATCTGTTTTGTAAAATACAAATGTGTTTACGTTCAGGCGAACACCACACCTCCGAAAATCAATCGAGATGAAGCGAAAGGAAGAGGAGCTCTGCTGTCAGACATCTGCAAAGGCACCAAACTGAAGAAGACCAATGTGGTCAATGACAGAAGTGCACCTATCATTGAAAGTAAGTGAGCTGTGTGCTTTTATGCTGAAAATACAGTTAATGTTTGACATGACCCACCTGACAATTTTTTTTGGCAGAGCCTGGAGGTCGAGGTGGCAGTGGTGGTGGTGGAGGTGGAGGCAGTGGAGGATTTGGAGGTGGTTCTGGTCCGATGGCTATGGGAGGGTTGTTCAGTGGAGGAGTGCCTAAACTACGACCAGTCGGAGGTAAGTTCCCTGTCTTACACCAAGTACTTCAATAATGGGTTATTATCTCAAACTGTTTTTTAATGTGTCCGCACAGACAGCTCTGTAGGACGGTCAGCATTGCGTCCGCCTGGCTCTCGCCCTGCAGTACCTCGTGTTGCGAGTCATTCTGAACCGGACGGCTCCAGTCGTGGTGATGGAGGTCGCTCCTCACCTCCTGAACAGCCACGACATCAACGTCCCTCCATGCCAGATGTCTCCAAACCATCTGCTGCCAGCAGCTCCGCAAAACCTTCCAGCTCCGCAAAACCTTCCAGCTCCGCAAAACCCGCCAGCTCCGCAAAACCCACAAGTTCCGCTCCACCTCCACCCCCGCCATTCAATCGCGGTGGCAACCGCGGACCCTCCTCAGCCCAACAGAATCCTGGGGCACATAGCCGTGAGAAACCCCTTCCACCACCACCTGCAAGCAAGGGGCCTCCGCCACCTCCATCTTCTGCTCGTGATGGGCCGACTAAACATCCTCCCCTTTCATCTCGCTCCTCTTCATCCTCCTCCTCTTCTTTAAATGCACCCCCACCCCCTCCTCCTTATCGTCAGCCACCTTCTGCAAATGGAGACCCTGCCCCTGAGTTGCCGCAGAGGCGAAACTCGCTGAACAAGAGAGGCCATGCCAATGCTAACGTCCGTAGCCAGGCCCCTCCTCCTCCACTGTCTGCCCAGCAGAACAGACGACCCCCACCACCAGTACGTGATCCAGTGGGCCGCAGCACAGGTAAAAATGTTCGAAGCGGTTTAGGTCACTCTCACTAAAGAGTGAAAACTGTGCCCGCCCAAGTATTTTTTTTAAAAGTCTTCACTAAACAGTTATAAGCCATGAACCAAACCAACTAGCAACGAGGTGAATCACAACAATTTCAAACTTAGATTTGAAGCAACAAAGTATTTGAAAATCAGACAAATAAACAAGACTGTGTGCTTAACAGCTTTAATGAGGAAAAGAACTAGAGTCCCATGAAGCATTTCCAACGACATAACCAAAATAAAAATAAATTTAAAACTATTGATTTTAGATGTTGATTATGTGCAGTTGTGCTCAAAATTATTCATACCCTTGGTAAATATGACCAAAGAAGGCTGTGAAAATAAATCTGCGTTGTTAATCCTTATGATCTTTTGTTTTAAAAATTTATAAAATTCTAACCTTTCATTGGAGAATAAGAATTTTAAATGGGGGGAAAATCTTATTATGAAATAAATGCTTTTCTCTAATACGCATGGCTCACAATTAATCATACCCTTTTATTGAATGCTTTTTGCAAACATCCTTTTCCCAAGATAACAGCTCCGAGTGTTCTCCTATAATGCCTGATGAGTTTGGAGAACACCTGACCAGAGATCAGAGACCATTCCTCCATACAGAATCTCTCCAGATCCATGTTGGAGCTTCTTCTCTTCAGTTCAGCCCACTCATCTTCTATAGTGTTAAGGTCAGGGACTGGGATGGCCATTGCAGAAACTTGGTTTTGTACTCAGTGACACATTTTTGTGTTGATTTTGATGTTTGTTTTGGATCACTGTCCTGTTGGAAGATACAACCTTGGCCCATTTATAGAATTTCTAGCTGGGACAGTCAGGTTTTAATTTTTTATCTGTTGGTATTTGCTAGAATCCATGATACCGTGTATCTGAACAAAATGTCCAGGATCTCTGGAAGAAAGATAGGCCCACAACATTAAAGATACAGCAGAATATTTCATTTTACACATGGGGTACTTTTTTATCCCTGTGTGCACCAAACCCATCTTGAGTGTTTGCTGACAAAAAGCTTTTTTTTTCATCTGACCACAGAACGTTTATAACGTAACTGACACTACTGGAGCTTCAGACGGGACCTGGTTCTGTGGTCAGATGAAAAAAAAAAGAGCTTTTGTCAGCAAACACTCAAGATGCAAAACGTATTGAATAAAAGGGTATGATTAATTGTGAGCAATGTGTATTAGAGAAAAAAAATTTCATAATAAGACTTCCCTCCCCCCATTTAAAATTCTTATTCTCCAATGAAAGTTTAGAATGGTTTATACATTTTTAAAACAGAAGATCAAAAGGATTAACACCGCAGATTTATTTTCACAGCCTTCTTTGGTCATATTTACCAAGGGTATGAATAATTTTGAGCACAACTGTATATAGAAACAATATATTTTGTCACTCCCAAAAAATGATTTTAAAAAAGCACCATCAAAGCATCACAAATGTTTTGTATGCTGTGCTCCAAGTCTTCTGAAGATGTACAATAGCTTTGTGTGAGGAACAGAATGACATTTCACACCGAGCTTAAAGGGATAGTTCACTCTAAAATGAAAATCCTGTCATCATATACTCGCCCTCAAAATGTTCCAAACCTGCATGAGTTTCATTCTTCTGCTGAACACAAAAGAAGATATTTTGAAAAATTTCGGTAACCAAACAGTTGATGGACCCCATTGACTTCCATAGTAGGAAGAAAAAAAATAGAAGCTTCTGAAGACCTGGAATATAGCATATAAATCCTATGTAATGTATATTTTGCTGCTTTTAGAGCTGAGAGAGGTGTAGTGTAGTGATGCAGCGCAAATTCAGTAACTGAAAAACAAAAGTATTTTTCTGTTTCATTTGAAATAGTTTTGGGGTGGCAGGATCATTGGCAGAAACATTGATGCATTTTTGACTGTTTCAGCATCTACTTTACGCACACAAGGTTGGATAAGCAGTGACAAGACATGTCAGCAGTGTGGACACACTCCACTGTGACCAAAAATGGTGCAAAAGTAGCAATATTTAAAATGTGTGGCTTGTGGCCTCTTGAACTTTACTACAATTGGTTACTTCATCACCTGAGATAACAGTGTACAGAGTCCAATTACACAGTTACCTAAATTTGATTACTGAAACTGAAAACTTCTGTTTTCGGTAAAAGGTCTATTTCGGTGCATCACTACTGTCTGTTTCCATCCCATTTTACTTTTATTGTGTGGAAAAGAGCAATGTAAATATTCTGCCAAATATCTCCTTTTGTGGTTCACCAACAATCATACAGAGTAATGATTACAAATGAAGACAACTTATTTCTTTAAATCAAGGATTTACTACAATATAGTCCTCTGAAATGTGAACAATATTTAAAATGACTTGTCCGTTCAGCTCCTCAGGTTCCTCCTCCTGCATCTCGTAATGGGGTTCGGGAAACGCCACCCCCTCCGCCCCCTTATCGTGGCGGGCCACAAACGTCTTCTGAACCCCCTAGTAGAGGGAAACCGCCTCCCCTTTCCTCTACAGGACGTCAGTCTTCAGGACATGCATCTTTTCCTCCTCCTCCTCCTCCACCTGTGCGGAATGGACATACGTCATCTGCCCCCAAGTCCTTTGCTGGTGAGTTCCATCAGTTTCATCAAACAGATGATGTAATCTTTTTTTGGAACATCCGTTCCATTACCTTGGTTGCTAATTTGTTTATTTGTGGGACGTATATGTAGATCAGGGCTTTGATTTCTAGCTAGTTTGTCGTACTGTATCTGAAGTCTACTGTGCATCATCACATGGGAAAAAAACCCTGCAGTCAAATGACCTCTCAGTAATTCAAATGTGGCCCTCTTATTTCCTCATTACACCCATCAACAAAAGCCTTCTCAGAACACAGAGATGTAATGTCAGATAAGTAGTCCTGAAAAATAAGGTCATCATTTTAACTTGCAGTCAGGTACTGATCAGTAATTTACAAATAAAACACGCGTTTAATGTTTTTCATACAGGCTTCCAGCAGACAGCTATGGATGGGCGATATGGCCTAAAATCCATATTACGATATACATTGCAGCTTCTTGATAATGATATATATCACGATATATAAATTATAATAGAACCATTTCAGAACAGGACCCTAACATAGACCTATACATAGACCCTAAGGAAAGCCAAACCGCTAAATGTATTTTTTTTTTTTTTTTAAGAAAGAAACGTTTTATGTAGTTTTGAGAACATTTATTGTGCAAAACTGTAATTATACAACATAATGTTGCAGATAAATAAAATTAAAGTACACTAGCTGCAGAGATTTTAACAAAGAAAAAGCTTTCATATTTTACGCACTCCTTCCTATAATGACAGTGAGATGAGTGCCATATATGGAAGTGTTCAGGAGGCATACTATAAGGTTTTGCGAGAAAGAAACATCATCATTCAGTCAAAACACTGAGCTCGGCCGTTACTCTGCGCGTGTTCCTGTGATGAGCGCGAGCCTTCAGCAGCCGCCGGCACTCACGCTTATGCCGCCTTCACGTGCTGTCGTTAATTTGATCATTTCCGACTTCTGAAGTTGTGATTACGAGATCATTGCATTCAAGTTTCAAAATGTGAGGGCGTTCATGTGCAATTTTCACCTAGAAAACTCGTATTTACGATAATTCCGAGAGCACGTGAAGGCAGCTATAACACGCACTGTTGCCTTGGCACCCAGGAGAAGCACGTGCACACACACACACACACACACACACACACACACACACACACACACACACACACACACCATTTTGAGAAATCAGGCTCAATAGAAAGTTTCTATTTGAAACAAATGTGACTCTCGTCTTTTCTACAAGGTATATAATAAATAATACAAAAATACCAATAAGGTGAACCTCCTGAAGTGAATGTTGTGAGGTGGTAGAACAGATTAATCGTGTTACCTCTCTTAGCCGGAACTGTTGCCCCACACACTCAACAGTATAGTTTGCTGCTGTTCGCCAGACGGCTTAAATCCAAATAATGGATGTTCCATCAGCTCCTCCGTCTCGCTTTCAGCCACGTTTACTCAAGATGGCGAATACGATGATGCGTTGCAGCCAGTTGAATCAAGAAACACAGCGGGAAATGCGCTGAGGTCCGCAACAGACTGAGAAAAAGGGCATTCAGCCCACCTCTCCTGAGCATCCTGCTCGCAAATGTCCAATCCTTGGAAAATAAGATGGACGATCTCAGAGCCAGGATAAGTTTTCAACGGGACATGAGAGACTGTAACATCTATTGTTTGTCCGAAACATGGCTCACGCCCGCGGTCCCGGACACAGCTGTGACGCTGTCGGAGAACTTCTTTGTTTTTCAGATGGACAGAACAGCCGAGGCCGGTAAATCCAAAGGCGGTGGAGTATGCTTCATGATCAACAAGAAATGGTGCGACCCCAGGAACATCACCATTCTTTTGCGATCCTGCTCGCCTCATCTGGAACATTTAACAATCATCTGCCGCCCATTCTATCTGCCGAGGGAGTTTTCTGCGGTCATCGCGACCGTCGTTTACATTCCACCACAGGCAGACACAGGGCTGGCTTTATCTGGCCTTCATGATGTCACCAGCGGCTTCATAAACAAACACCCCGATGCTGCGTTCATCGTCGCGGGCGATTTTAACAAAGCAAACCTAAAGAAAGTCTTGCCAAACTTTCACCAGCACTTCTCCTGTCCTACACGAGGAGCAAACACACTGGGTCATTGCTACTCTCCGTTTAAGAACGCCTCTAAAGCTCACTCACTTCCAGCTTTTGGCAAATCGGATCATGCCGCCATTTTCCTCACACCTCAATACAGACAAAGGCTCATTCAGGAACCCCCGGTGAGGCGGGAAGTTAAACACTGGTCACCCCTTTCAGAGACCGCGCTACAGGCAGCTCTTGATGACGTCGACTGGGACATGTTCCGGGCGAGTTCATCTGATGTCAGCGAGTTCACGGATGTGGCATCCCTGTCCCTAAGAACAGTAAACCCTCTTGCCTAAATGACTATCGTCCAGTGGCTCTCACGTCTATAGTCATGAAGGTCTTTGAGAGACTCCAAAAAACACCATTTGCTCCTTCATTCCTGTCACTTTGGACCCTCTTCAGTTTGCCTATCGTCCCAATAGATCGACTGAAGATGCCATCTCTCATGTCCTCCACTCCTCCCTCACTCACATCGACAGCAAAAGTGGGAACTACGTAAGGCTGCTATTTATTGACTATAGCTCACTATAGTTCCCACCAAGCTAACCTCCAAACTCCTGGATCTCGGCCTGAATCCTTCTCTCTGCCACTGGATTGAGGACTTCCTCACTGGCAGGCCTCAGGTGGTGAGAATAGACCAGTCCACCTCCTCCTCCATCACCCTGAGTGTGGGAGCTCCACAGGGCTGTGTCCTGAGTCCCCTGCTCTACTCCCTCTACACACGACTGTTTGTCCACACACAGCTCCACCTCTATCATCAAATTTGCTGATGATACTGTTGTCCTGGGCCTCATTTCCAACAACAATGAGACGGCATACTTGGACGAGGTGGAGCAACTAACATCATGATGCCAGGACAACTGTCTCTCTCTGAATGTTGGCAAGACCAAAGAAATGATTGTGGACTTCAGGAAGAGACAGCAATGGACATACTCCCCCCTCATGATCAGCGGGTCACCAGTAGAGAGAGTGAGCAGCTTCAAGTACCTGGGTGTAAACATCTCCGAGGACCTGACCTGGACTGCTCACATTCAGACACAGGTGAAAAAAGCCAGGCAAAGACTGTACCACCTGCGCCAGCTGAGGAAATTCAGGGTTTCACCAGCTATCCTGAAAACTTTCTATTTAGGGGCGATAGAAAGTGTATTAACTGTATGGGAACAGCACCAGTCATGACTGCAAAGCCCTGCAAAGAGTCGTGCGCTTATCCGAGCGTATCTCAGGGTCAGCTCTCCCGTCTCTGCAGGACGTCTACACCAAACGCTGTAAAGGCAGAGCTACTAAAATCATCAAGGACTCTAATCACCCTGCAAACCCTCATTTCACGCTGCTGCCATCTGGTAGCGCGCCCAAGCCTGATGGCCAAAACTGAGAGACTCAGGAGGAGCTTCTTCCCCCAGGCCATCAGACTCTTGAACTCAGTCACTTAACATCACGTGACTTCACTTCAGAATAAACATCGATATACTGACATTGCACTGCACTTTCTGTTCTCGTTGTTACTGTGTAACAACCTGTTATAAACCTGTTTGCACATTATACTCTTTATACATTTAACCACATGTTTATGAGTCTACAGTTTACTCACTGAACAGTTTACTTCACTTATTTTATTCCACTTCTTTATTTATTTATTTTCTACATGACTTGACTTATTTATAATTCTACAATATATATATATATATATATTAAGTACTTTTTATTCCATTTCTATATAATTTCCTCCTTGTGTTTTTAACTGTGAATTTGCACTGTCCATGGAGCAGACCTGTTTACATTTCACTGCCGGTTGTCTATTCTGTATATAACGGTGTATGTGACAAATAAAACTCTCTTGAATCTTGCAGCTCGTGCCTCTAAATTTCGCGGGTAGATTGTGTCATCAACACGCAATATCGCGTGCAAAAAAATCTTTATCGTAGGCCAATTTTGTATCGTTTATATAGCATCGTTCATATCGCCCATTACTACAGACAGCTATAATGCAAATCTAGGCCTAGAGCAGGGTTTCCCAAACAGGGTTATTTTTCAAATTTCAAGGGTTTGTGAGTTGGTGAAGAGTTAATAATTAATTGAGTCATAAAAATGTCAAATTAAAATAAATAAATAGGACCGCACAGTTAATAAAATTGAAATCACGATATGGTTTAGTATGATTATCATTCAGTGTGTCAGTAGTCTACATATGCTCCACACAAAATCCCATCTCTGCATATTGCTTGTTTAATCAAAATAAAATGTTTACTAAAAATATTAAATACTACACAAAAAAGACGGTAACAAATCCTTCCCTTGTGGGTCAATTTGACCCCCATAAGGAATGAATGGGAAATTAAAATAAAAAAAAAAAAAAAATTCTGGCACAACCCCCAACACGTATGCACAAATGAAGGGATGAGACTATATAATGTCCCCAATGCAGAACACACACACACATAAAACTACATAAATAAATAAAATTTTTATATTTTCTTTTATGTCTAAATATATATCTGAATGCATAAAAAGCTCATTTAAGTTAGAGGTTTGTTCCCATATTCCAGTTTATTTGCTCTATATAAAATAACCATAGAGAAACTATAGCCCCCCTCTAGTGGCAAAAATCATAAAATGCAGATTAATATAATTTTTTCCCCACTAGAGGTCAGCAGAGACATGCGATGATTGAATGCATGCTTTATTGAATTGGACTTGTCTTTTGTGGAATTAAGTACAAAAAATAAGCTTATTTTCAATTAGAATGGTAAAATTCAAGAATTTAGAGGTCAATAAAATAAAATAAATAAATAAATAACAGCATAAATGTAAAGATGATATTTTATCATAATATAAGATTTCTGGACAATAAAAAAACCCCTAATTTTTAGGCTTCAGGTCATTTCGACGCCCAACAGGAGGAAGTGTTGTACCCTGGGGAGGGAAGGTGTAGGCTTAAACATATGCAACTTGTTCAGTGGTGGAGCACAAAATAGCTTTGTCATTGCTAAAGGGTTTATGTTTATAAAATGTTTGATGTCTCTTCTCAGATGATTTTGAGTCCAAGTACGACTTCCACCCTATAGAGGACCTGCCCCCACCTGAAGAATACAGGCACTTCCAGAAGACCTATCCCAGCCAAATCAACAAGGGTAAAGACCTGACTTAACTTTGACCTGCAGTTTATCCATAAAGATAAACTTTTACAGATTTTATTCTACACATTACCTCATGTCCTCTTTATCTTTCTCCCGCTTTAGTGAGAGGAGCTCCTCCACTGCCTCCCGTTGGAGGAAGATGAATGCCATTCAGGGAAGATAAGGATCTAAAAAGATGACACAAACACACACAATTACATACATGCTGTATACAATATATATTTATGAGTGTTTGCCACACAAACATTCATTACACATAGAAATACACTAATAATGTGACATCTTTCTTAGGGAAACACTATTAATACCTACATGATCTCTGATCCAAACCACTCCAGAATGCTGTACCTCTAGACCTGAAAACACTGTGCAATATTCCTGTGCTGCCTAAAAAATGCACCTTCTGTTATTGTGTCTGATGACAGCGGCACAGCAAAGCAACCAAGGCAGAGTAGACAACTCCAGTTACCATGAAGCTAGATGTATACGTTCCGCCTCTTTCTTACGGCAACCAAAGTTTTTTATTCAATGAGAAAATGTGCAGCGCTTGTAGATTATTGATGTCTATGCATATCAGACGCAATGTCTGTATTTCTCTGGACAATCATTTTATTGTCACTTTTTATGTTTTTGCTTTCCAAATCTATCAGGAATGAGGTCGTTTGAATTCTAAAAGTGTTTGCTGACACTACAAAGGCCATGAAACAACCTTGTTTCTTGTACAGTCCGCAAGTATGTGTTTTCCTGGTCACGCTACAGAATCGGAGACAATATTGTCATACAAGTTTTAAGACCTGTATGTTTTTTTTTTTTTAAACTATATTTTTATCGGCTCTATGTTGAATCTAAACTGACCAAATATACACTAAGTGCCAGCGGATCTGCCGAAGACTGTGTTTTTGAAACAGTGCCATCTTCTGGCTCATCTGCAACCTTTTTCCTGCTGGGTACCAACGTTTCTGGGTCATTAATACATTGCCTTTTCGGCATTTTCGTTTTAAACCTAAGCTGAATTTCAAACACTACAGGATTTTCTAATTGGCATATTTTAATTATGTTGCATTTGTATTATATGTTATAAAGTGACCAAGTGTGTTAATAATGCTCAGGCACTTCTGGCCGTTAAGTATAGAAGCTACTATTGGGATTTGGTGACCAATCATTCTGACTTGTAAAATGTCATTTTATGTTTCTGAATGTGTTAAAAATTTGTGTCAACATAATTGTGAAATAAAAAGTGGGAAAGGGAATTATAATTTGATTGTGCTTCTTTTTGATAATGACATAATATAGAAATGATCGCTTTGAAACACTGCTTTATGATTGGTCTTTTGCATATATTCGCAATATTTCATATTTTATAAGATATTTCTTCATGCATACAGTACATTATTTAAATATAATAAAATGGTGCAAAAATATCAGCATTTATATTTTGCTGTATGGACATTTGTACTGTTAAAGTCATTTTTGTCACCTGTTGTTACACACATAATTTTATGATCTTGTTAAAAACAAGATTTACATTGTGCAGATTCTGCAAGGTGTATGGAAGCTTATGACTGCAGCTGCATTTACTACTATATTTACAACATATGTAGAGATAATGTTATCATGTGCAGGATTATGATGTATCGTCCAATGTATTATTCAGTGAAATAATTGTATTACATTTTTATTGTACATATTTGTAAACCTTGAAATTAGGCCATCTCGCCATTAATTGAATGATTTATACAAAACAAAAAAATGAACTTCATGTAAGACACAAAACGATATATGAATCGTTTATTAATGAATGTCAAATAAAACAGAATCACAGTCAAAGAAATACAGCTGAATTACACTATAGTGTATACACCCATATTCTTAATAATAGGGATTGCCTATGATGATATTTAAGAAATGTATATTAACTTAATAATTAAAGACATATTAAAGACATCATTAACACACCACTGGGGACCTTACATCCCCCAATCGTGAAGGAAATATCGTACCACGGGTCAAATATTTGTACCCACAAATCATCATTAACAAAAATACAATGTTTTATAATCCAGCATAAAATAAATTCAAAAATTGTTCAGGTTGAATACAAAAAATTATATTCAGATGAAATGTCAAAATTGTGTTGAGATGACATACATCTATAGTCAAGAGTAAAAACAATTATTTAAACCCTATAATATGCATGTATGAAAAACCTTTGAAATCATCAAATTTCCATGAAACCTATTTTGTTTTACTGAAATATATATTTATATACAAATATGACCATCCTCGACCCAGTTGTGGCAGTTAACGAAAACGACAGACAGATTTATCCTCAACGTGGAGGTGAAGCAACGATTAAAATAGAAAATCATTTATTTTATATTTTATGTAGTTGTTTCAGATGCTCCGTCCCTGTGGCCACACGAGCCAGCCAATCCCATAATTCCTTGATGCAGCGTCTCCCGTAGTTCTCCATCTAATGAATGAATCTCCACTGTGTGGCATCCCCTCTTCTTTTTATAACAGTCTGCAAACGTCTGGGGACTGAGGAGACAAGTTGCTCAAGTTTAGGAATAGGAATGTTGTCCCATTCTTGTCGAATACAGGCTTCTAGTTGCTCAACTGTCTTAGGTCTTTGTCACATCTTCCTCTTTATGATGCACCAAATGTTTTGCCCATGCCACACGCACTCATGCAACCCCATACCATCAGAGATGCAGGCTTCTGAACTGAGCGCTGAGAACAACTTAGGTTGTCCTTGTCCTCTTTAGTCCAGATGACATGGCGTCCCAGTTTTCCAAAAAGAACTTCAAATTTTGATTCGTCTGACCACAGAACAGTTTTCCACTTTGCCACAGTCCATTTTAAATGAGCCTTGGCCCAGAGAAAACGCGCGCTTCTGGATCATGTTTAGATATGGCTTCTTTTTTGACCTATAGAGTTTTAGCCGGCAACGGCGAATGGCACGGTGGATTGAGTTCACCGACAATGTTTTCTGGAAGTATTCCTGAGCTCATGTTGTGATTTCCATTAGAGTAGCATTCCTGTATGTGATGCAGTGCCGTCTAAGGGCCGAAGATCACGGGCATCCAGTATGGTTTTCCGACCTTGAACCCTTACGCACAGAGATTGTTCCAGATTCTCTGAATCTTTGGATGATATTATGCACTGTAGATGATGATAACTTCAAACTCCTTTCTGATATTGCTCCACTATTTTTGGCCGCAGCATTGGGGGAATTGGTGATCCTCTGCCCATCTTGACTTCTGAGAGACACTGCCACTCTGAGAGGCTCTTTTTATACCCAATCATGTTGCCAATTGACCTAATAAGTTGCAAATTGGTCCTCCAGCTGTTCCTTATATGTACAGTTAACTTTTCCGGCCTCTTATTGCTACCTGTCCCAACTGTTTTGGAATGTGTAGCTTTCATGAAATCCAAAATGAGCCAATATTTGGCATGACATTTCAAAATGTCTCACTTTCAACATTTGATATGTTATCTATATTCTATTGTGAATAGAATATAAGTTTATGAGATTTGTAAATTATTGCATTTCTTTTTTTATTCACAATTTGTACAGTGTCCCAACTTTTTTGGAATCGGGTTTGTATGACTTTCTGTTACAAATCAGAGCATCGATCTCATACATGTCCACTGTAGACACCAGGGCTTAAAGTATGTTTATCAGGCACTTTGGGAGACACAACAAGTGAACAGAGAAATAAATTATATTTCAATATTCCTTTGAAATATTAGATATTATTTTTAATACTCTCCTTACACTTCTTTTTCTTTACATGTTGCCGCAAGAATACATTAATATGCAAATTACATACAATGTATACATTGTATTTAATGGGAAAACCTGTTTATGGCCATTTTACACGCATTAGAATGTAAAATGATATATTAAATCATTCTGTTATATCTTTTATAGCATTCTTTCAAGAATAAGAAGTCTGGTATGTATATAATTTAATTAGTCATGGTGTCCTCTACAGAGGACATAGCATAAATATGAATAAAATATAATTTTTCAAAAATTAGATTTGTCCATTTTTTCTTATGCTCTAAACAATGTAATGACACAGTATACAGTATTTATAGTATAATTTAGAACAGTGCATCATATACTTTCGTGCATGTGCGTTTATGAGAAAGAAATGGCTGTCAATGTCAAAATATAATGTTGGAATACTTGCCTTCTCTTTATGTAGCATTTCAAAAGCGCAGTCCAAAACGTTCTTAATATTTCCCGGCAAATTCTTTCCGCCAAAATAGCAACAAAGATTTACCCGCCTTTACAGTCAAGTCAATGGGGGAAGGGACTAAGAACCCTATTGGTCTCTTAAAACAAGAGCAACTTGGGCAGCCAATGAAATGCGTTGTCATGAATCTACGTCACACGCCAGCGTCTCAGCTGTTTAGAGGAGGCGTTCTTCACAACACATTTGGCGCTAGTTTGACGGTGGTTCAGTGTGGTGAGGAGCATCGAGGTTTACGAGTTAAAATTACTACAGCGATTGTCAATACAATTTCAACTTTGATCAGGTAAGACATGACATATATTCATTCTTTAGTCCTTCAGAGATTGTTAGGCAGAATGCTTCTATATAAACTGCTTTTATTCAGTGTGGTTCAGCGCGTGAACAAACAGCTTGGCGCCAAATGACCCACGACAGAAACTGCTCACTTTCAATTTAACTTACAGTATTTGTAGGAGACCTGCACGTGTTTAATCTGCAACAAAAACCCTTTATAAGTAGTAAATGGTATTTATTTTTGAAGAATAGTGGTGAATTTGAGCTGACAAGAAGCATTTTGTGTTTAAACAAAATAAGTAACGTTGATCACACAGCGCAAAATGAAAGGAGCACATGACTTATTTGTGATCTTTGATCAGTGTGATAAGGAACAAATGAATTCCTTGTAAGACTTGATGCAATTATACTAAACACCCCAACAGGTTTTAGTTCGTATGTCATTGTTACTGATTCACACCCCAGAGTCTACAACACTCACTTGCTAAATTCCTCACGGTTTCCGTTTTCTCCTCATAGTTTTGATCCTACAGATGTTCTTAAATCGAGTAAGCTTTGTGCACTGCAGCTCAATTATTTTCTTTTCTTTTCAGATCTGCTTCCTGGTTTTAAACAAAAAATGCCAAGCACTCGCTCACAGAATCAGCCCACCCTTCAGTTCCCTAGAAGGAAGTCTTCCAGGTTTGGTTCTCGACCTAAAAGTTCTTCTGAGAATGCGGCGGATATCCAGGTCACCCCTCTGTGCCCTAGAAAGACAAATGTGGGGGATTCGCTTGCCGCCTGCCAGTCTCCCAGGAACTCTTTGTTGAAAAACACCTCTCTGCCTGAGAGGCTGCCCCTGAGCCCCCGTAAACGCACGGGTGTGTAAATCAGCACCTTTAAGTGTCCATCTTGGTTGCTGTACTTATAGTAATGTGCCGTGCTTTGTCTTTTATTTATGAAGATTTCGTCTGTGTTTCAGGTGATGAAAACGGATGTAACCTCCCAGTTTCTATGCTTGGCTCTCCACCTAAGCAGCGCTGCGCTCCCCTGTGCTCCCCTCGTAAACTGTCCTTCAATGAGAACACGCCAGTCTTCTCCTCACCTCCACGTCTCACCCCGTCCTCACCGAAAATTCCCCTGTCTCCTATTCCTCATCCATCTCCAAAACGGCTGCATGAGACCCCCTGCTCCAAGCAGATCCCTCGTACAGAGGGAAAGATCCCCGTTACTCGACTGTTTCCTGTAAAAAGTACGTTTTAATATTAGTATTGGTGTTGATTCTTGTCACACATTTTTGACACTTGTTAACTGACTGTATCTTTGTCCCTGTAGAATCGGGTTATCAAAGTGTAAAGCAGGCTCTTCACACCGCAGTACCTGAACGTCTTCTGTCTCGTGAAGCAGAGAGAGCTGCCATTGTCTCCTTCCTGGAGGACCATGTAGTGTCAGAAAAACCATCCAGCCTCTATATCTCTGGAGCTCCTGGCACAGGCAAGACTGCCTGTCTAAACTGTGTCCTCCAAGAACAAAAGGTGAGCTCAAGAGAAAATATGCATATAATAATAATAATAATAATAATAATAATAATAAGAAGAAGAAGAATAAAAACAGCATACATTTTAAAATGCACTACCATTCAAAAGTTTGGGTTAAGTATAGAGATGCACCGGAATCCGAGTGCATTTCCGATTCCGAGCCGGTCCGTTTTGCTGCCAGCGGCACATGCAGTGACATCAGCTGCACGTTCTTGCGCTCTTCTCTCCAACAGTGACTCACACCCGCATCCTCTCACTAACTCGTTTCATTCACTCCGGTTAAATAGTGCTTGTATTGCACGTAACTTTAGTCGTTCCTGCAGGTTTCGTGCTAAGAAATTAACTTCTTTTGAAATGATCAAAAGACCTACATTTATATTTAATGCTGTTTTTTTTCCTACTCAAAAAGCCTTGGGGAAAAATATACGTTTCATTTATTGATTGAGCTGCAAATCAGCATATTAGAATTATTTCTAAAGCATCATGTGACACTAAGGACTGGAGTAATAATGCTGAAAATGTGTCTAATTTGTGAAATCTGAAATTATAGCAAGAAACAACTGTGCTTATGGTCAAAACAAAAAAAACCCCACTGAAGATTCACCTCTTAACTCGCCCCTCTTCTGTTTCTAGGCTCTGTTGAAAGGAGTTCAGACTGTGCTCATCAACTGTATGAATTTGCGTAGCTCTCATGCCATCTTTCCATTGCTGGGAGAGAGACTGGGGGTTCCCAAGGGCAACATCGAGGCTCGCCTGGCGAAACTTCTGACCACCTCTGGGCCCACTGTGTAAGTCGGCTTGCATTCAGGCAGTGCTTAGCTTGTGGTTATTACTGTGACCGAGGTCAGTTTTTGTAGGCCTTGTTCATGTGACTTAAATCTTATTGTGGTGTGTTTATTGTGTGCAACAGGCTGTTGGTTCTCGATGAGATGGACCAGTTGGACAGCAAGTCTCAGGAGGTTCTCTACACGATCTTTGAGTGGCCGTACCTGCCTAAATCTCGTGTTTGTCTCATTGGTAAGATTGTCATAACAAATTTTTGGATATTAAAGGTGCAGTAGGTGATTTTGATATTTTGGAATCAATCCAACAAACCTACCCATCCCTTCATTAACACTGATGGCGTAACATTAATTTAAACACTATGAAAATTAAGCAAAATGCTTCATGAAAACTAAAGTGTTGATGACAAAGGAATGACAAGAGAACAAATTAATATACAATAAGCAAGAGTTGGTTGTTGACAACAGCACACACTCTGGTCTAAACCAATGTTACTCGCATATGGATCAGAAACAATGCATCCTTAGCGCCCATTGTCACGCCTTCCCACTTAAGTTTCTCCAGTGCTGGAAAGCTTTTTCTAATATTAATGTGGGTCCTAAAGCTCTTGCCTGATCATAACCCTTCTTTTTCTAGTGATATTCCTCTGGCCTTTTCTCTCTTGTAATGTTTCTCAGCCATCTCCCTTTTAACAGTTTTTCTTAAAATCTCTCTCTTGCTCTCCCCCCCCATCATGAGTGTATACTCCCCTTCTGCTGATTGGCTTCTGGTTGTCCGATCCACTTTCAACAGCGTTTCTCAGAAATCGCTTGCTGCACCTTTTAATAACTGGCTTGATTTCTTCTAATGATCTATACATAGTGGCTTGTACTGAATGTCTGCTGACATGTGAACTTTGACCCCTTAGGTATTGCTAATGCATTGGACCTGACGGACCGTATTTTGCCCAGACTGCAGGCCAAACCGCATTGCCGACCCAAACTGCTCAACTTTCCTCCCTACAGTCGTGAAGAGCTAAATGCAATCGTCCAAGACCGGCTTACACAAGTATGTCTACTTGCATATTTTGTTACTTGCACTTATCCAGTTTCACATTCTGTGGTAGTAATACATTGGCGTGTTTGTGTGCATTTAGGTATCCGGTGAAGGTGTTCTGGATGCAGCGGCAGTTCAGTTCTGTGCCAGGAAAGTCTCAGCAGTGTCAGGAGATGCCCGCAAAGCACTCGACATCTGCAGGTAAGAGAACAAGCTCCAAACTTCTAAATGTCCGGCACAACAGTGTGACCGTTAGTTTTGTGAGGTTCTCACACATCTGTGTCTATCCTTCAGGAGGGCTGTGGAGATCGTGGAATCGGACGACAGGTCTAAAACGACATCCGAAACTGCGGTCAGCCCTAAAGGTAGGGATTACTGTACAAAATGTACTGGAGAATAAGCTGCACCAGAATTTAAGCATTCAGAGAGAGGGAAAAAAACACAAGCTGCCTATGTGTACATGTAACATTTTATTACGTTCATAAATGATATAAAATGAAACATTTTACAAACATTAAACATAAATCCTCTAACCACAAATCCTTAAATTCACAACAAAACAGTTTTCAGAACAGAATTGAAATAAGGAAGTTTTGTAGGAAATGTGCTTTACAAAATTGACTTGGACAAAAACAAATATGCACACTTTGCATACGTTTTGCTTGCTTGGTGTTAATTGCATTATACAAGTTGCCTTTGGAATACAAGTCATGGTACTTTTCAAATAATAAAAGCCATTTATATTCTGAACAATACAGTAGATTGTCGATTCGGTTCGTTCAGATACATTGTTTTGTGATTTAAATGGTGATGGGTGCTTTCAAAACACTGCTTCATGAAGCTTTGAAACCTTTGCGAATCTTTGTTTTGAACCAGTGATCCAGTTTATCAAACTCAGTTGCACGATTTCAGTGAACAAGGCTGCTTTACGTCATTAATGTTTTAAAATTCCAGTGGTTCGCAACTAGAGGTCGATCTCTAAACCAGTGTATATGGTTTTTGCCTGATTTTGAATCAATTTGTAGGCATTTTAATGACACCTTTCTATAATAAAAAGAACTGTTGTAGTTGCTCGTCTCATTGGCCTGATTAACCAAGCTCTCCATAAAACAAAGCCATTTACCCCGCAATTTCATAACAAAGACACTTTGTTTTACATTACACTTTTAATAAAGCGTTTGCACTGTTTTAAGTTTTCGCTGCATTTGCACCATTCTGACCAGCAGGCGTCACCGACGCGTCTCGTTTCGAGCACTTAGAAACAATCATTTTGTGAAGCAATTGATTGGTTCAAACTTAGTTTCTCACAGCGCTAGTGATAATCCATTCAGAAAACGAAATAACGAGATTTGTCTGGTCTCTTGTTGCAGTGTCGCGAGTGAGTGTTCCTCAAGTGGCACGGGTTTTGTCTGAGGTGTATGGCGACCGCATGGCGTCCAGCAGCGGGGACGGTGAGAGTTTCCCTTTGCAGCAGAAACTTCTGGTCTGCTGTCTGCTTCTGATCATCCGTAATGGCAAGAGCAAAGAGGTCCAGTTGGGCAAGGTGAGTCAGTTTGATGCATTTTCCAAACCTCATAACTTTAGTGTAAATGTTCAGACTACATTGAGGAAGAGGTGTTTTTTTTTTTTAAAAAAAAAAATTTTATTCTGGGACTGATAATCCTCCTTCTGTTTCTCCAGCTGTGTGAAGTGTACAGTAAGCTGTGTAAGCAGAGGCAGGTTGGTGGGGTCGGACAGACGGAGTGTCTGTCTCTCTGCAGTCTGCTGGAGAGCAGGGGAATCCTCACTCTCAAAAAGGCCAAAGAGGCTCGATTGACTAAAGTAAGAGCATTTATGAATAGTATGGCTTTTGTATCATGTGTAGTTCTTTACTATAATGAGGGTTTTAAATTTAAATTTTGTTTTCCCTTTCCTAGATCTCCCTGAAGATTGAAGAGCGAGATGTGGAAAACGCTTTGAAGGATCGAACTCTCCTTGGTAGCATATTAGCGGCTGGTCTGCCATGATCTACACAAGATTTTTTAACTTTTTTTTTATTATTTTATTTTCTTTTATTGATGAGCTGTGGAAGTCTTGTTTGAAATGAGATGTGCTATTTTGAAGAGGGATAATTTGATCCAAAAGGTTTCATGTCATTTTATTATGTTTGTCAAACGTTTTGCCTGCCTTTTTAAGTGTAGGGTTGCTTTTTGTATTATTAAATTGGCATGAATTCTTCTTTGATGCTTCCAAACAGAAGACATTGCCTTCTATTTTATTTTGTACATCAGCTTTGTAATGGTTTTGGAGTATACGCTTTTAATAAAGCAGAATGTACAT
Source organism: Paracanthobrama guichenoti (assembly GCA_018749465.1). Taxonomy (NCBI): domain Eukaryota; kingdom Metazoa; phylum Chordata; class Actinopteri; order Cypriniformes; family Gobionidae; genus Paracanthobrama; species Paracanthobrama guichenoti. Next base: position 8,918,960 of record CM031953.1, on the reverse strand, counting down.
GAGTTTGATCCTAAGTTTCTAATTTAGTTCTCTAAACAATTTGAAGAATGGCACACTTTAAAACTTTGTTTTTCTTCAACTCTTTTCCATCCAATCCCTGTAGAATTAATCTTGGAGTTTACAGTACCTAAAAAAGGAATCTACATCAAACTTAATGTTTTGTCAACCTTTGCATACTTGTGTAGGTTGAGTAATTTAAACCCTGCCATTTCACAGTTAATTTATAGTTTGTCTGTGTCCAGTCTTCACCTAAGATTTGAAGCCAATTGGTCAACAAATCAAGATTTTTTATTTAAACCAATTAAAGAAATATTAGTTTCTCTAGCTAACTAAAAATAGTTACTGATTCCGTTGACACATTCCCAAACCATTCACTTCTTAAAATACTTCATTTTCACACATTACAATGTTCTTAATGATTGCTGCAAAACTATACAAATGCCCTCATTTTACACAGGTTTAACAATGTTCTCATTATGAAAATATTAATACATCAAGCATCACAATGTAAACTCATAGCAAGCTTTTATCTGTCAGTAAACACTTTTTCTTTTATATTATGCAAAAAAAGGAGTGGGACTCCTTAAATAACCAGGCATACCAACAGCAAACATAAAGTATATTCTGATAATAAATGGCTTTATTAAAAGGCTTTCCACAAGGTTTAGGAGTGTGTTTATGGGAATTTTTGACCATTCTTCTAGAAGCACATTTGTGAGGTCAGGCACTGATGTTGGACGAGAAGGCCTGGCTTGCAGTCTCCACTTTAATTCATACCAAAGGTGTTCTGTCGGGTTGAGCTCAGGACTCTGTGCAGGCCAGTCAAGTTCCTCCACACCAAACTTGCTCATCCATGTCTTTATGGAGCTTGCTTTGTGCACTGGTGTGCAGCCATGTTGGAACAGGAAGAGGCCATCCCCAAACTGTTCCCACAAAGTTGGGAGCATGAAATTGTCCAAAATGTCTTGGTATGTTGAAGCATTGAGAGTTTCTTTCACTGGAACTAAGGGGCCAAGCCCAACCCCTTGGTGTAATTGACCTTGGTGATGTAAGGCTTGGATGCAGCTGCTTGCCCATGGAAATCTATTCTATGAAGCTCTCTGCACTGTTCTTGAGCTTAATCTGAAGGCCACACGAAGTTGATGAAGACTGAAGACTGTGACTTTGCTGAACGTTGGTGACCTACCACTTTGTGGCTGAATTGCTGTTGTTCCCAGTTGCTTTCACTTTATTATAATACCATTAACATTTGACCGTGGAATATTTAATAGTGAGGAAATTTCACAAATGGACTTATTGCACAGGTGGCAACCTATCAATCACAGTACCACACTTGAATTCTCTGAGCTCCTGAGAGCGACCCATTCTTTCACAAATGTTTGTAGAAGCGTCTGCATGCCTAGGTGCTTGATTTCATACACCTTTGGCCATGGAAGTGATTGGAACACCTGAATTCAATGATTTGGAGGGGGTGTCCCAATACTTTTGGCAATATAGTGTAGTTGTGGTTAATTTCCAGGCAAAGAAGGTCAGTGGATTTATGACTGTAGGAAGGTGATGAGAGATGATCAAGAAGGGTGTAAGTGTATAGTTTTAGATGGAAATGGGCTGGTTTTCCAAGGAGATCAATCTATTAGTAAGTTTTTCCACTACAACTAGTAGTTGGGTCAATTATAAGCAAATATTGAGTAGCAAAACTGATTATATAAGATTTGATTGGACTCTTTGCATGTGTTATATACCAAGTATGCGCTGATGAACTCAGAGTTCAGATACAGGGTTATGTTATGTAGGCATTATTAATAAAAAATATGAATTTGTCCCACTGTCAATTAAATTGATTAATGAGCAACTCCAGCAGGGTGTTGAAATAATTGCAGTTACTAATGGTTTGTAGGTCATGCAACTAAGGGGGTTGTGTGTTTTTCCTTTTCTCCTAAGGGAGACAATAAATAGTACATTGACCTTGATAATACACCAATCAGAATCTCAGGATGATATAAACAGGAGCACAGGTGATTGCATCCTGACACTTCAGTGAGAAAGACAGCTGAAAGAATCATCTACAGGATTTTTTATACTACTTACACACGGTATAATTACAGTACATAGTAAATACTTTAGATGAGGGAAATTTCACTATACTATGTACAGAATACTCACTAAACTCATTGAACACCCTCAAACTTGCAGCCAATTTTTTTACATGTACTCTGTTTTTGCAGAACTGAAATATGACTTTTGCCAAAAGACCAAGAAACCGCTATAGTACTGTATACTATAATGAAATTTGGCTAAAGGTGCTGCTGTAATACTATAATTGACAGTATACTGTATTGTGTTGAATACAGAGTTCATATTTCATTCTTTTGGTATTTTTCTATAGTTTGCTGTATCTGGTACCTGAACTTTTTCATTTACTGTAAAATACATTGAGCTGAAAAATCATTTCTGAATCCTAATAAGAGGTTTTGTTACGGTGTTATGAAGTGATCTCATTTGGTGTTCACTGGCCAGGAAAGTAGTCTGTGTATTTGTTAGGTTTTGTGTTGTTCGATTCTGATGAAATATGTTTGATTTCGACATGACATGAGTTAAAAATGGTGAGAAAATGGTGATTTTGTGTATAATCGAGAAAAAACGTTTTCAGAAAACCTTTAAACACTTAAACAATTTCAACGTCCCAGTCACAAAGCATTAGATAACATGGTTTTATTTTCCTTTTTTTGGACAAAGTGTGAAGTAAAAATGCTACAAAGAATCCCTTTGTCAGTTAATATTTGAACAAACGTGGAGCTAGTTTTTATAACTCAAGGTTTAATTGTTTAGTTAAACATTAGTCCCTTTTAATCAGCACAGCATTTATTCATCACGTAAATAATAATAATAAAAAAAAAATCTCCATACACATTGCATTGCAAGACAAACAAAATCAGTATTTCCTTGTCTATACATTAAGACAGTTTTAGCAAAACAAATATATGGAGTGAAAAAAACGAGTTGGAAAAGTTCACAAGAACTCCAGTATTTGACAGTCTCAGTAAGGGAGGAAATATAATGCACTGCACTGAGATCCAAGCGCTGTAGAAAATCAATATTCCAGGCATTTCCACTCACTAAAGCTGATCAGCTATGATCACCCGTCTGACTAAAACCCCTGTGAACGAAGCTATAAAGCTGTTAATGTGAGATCGCAAGTCGAAATCATTGATCGCATTTTCCAAAATTTTAAAACTATAAAAGCAACGTGATTATCATTATAAAATATTTTAATAAAATCTCTTTGGCATAGTTAACCAGTCCTCTTACCAACAATGTATTAATGCACCCATAAGAAACACTAAAATATAACATTTTCTACAAAAAGACATGTAAAATGCAATATGCTGTCATCCTTGTATAAAGGCAGGGTGAAGTTGCTCGATTCTGCCTCTCCCAGCACAGCGAGAATTGCATATATTACAGCAGTGTCAATGTGTGTTTACTGAGAAATGGACCACAGGCACCCAGCGATGAAGAGAAAAAAAACAAAACAAAACAAAAAAACAGCTGGGAGTTTCGGTTTTGTGTATTTTTTTAGAATCCTCTTTCAGTGGAGCTGAATTCATCATCAAGCTGTGAAATAAAAAGAAAACACTCAATTTAATGCAGCTACAGACTTCAGCAGGTAAGTCCAATATTATTTGAGTATTTGAATGACAAATAATGTATTTGAGTAGTACTGACCGGTTAGAAGTTATCATGGTAGGTTCTGGGCATGGAGTTGTAAACCATATTAGGCGGATATTCCTCTTGCATTTCTGAATCTAGAGGCATGGCATCCATATGCATGCCATCACCGTATTGATATCCTGCGGTCTGGAAGCCATCGAGCTCTGTATGAGACAAGGCACAACAGAGTCATAATGTCTAGAGACGTAACTGACAGTCATGGAGATTTAGCTGGCAAATCATGGCGAGATGATATACTCACCGTCATCTGGAAGGCCAGGATCCATCATGGGGTTGTGTGCCTAAAATGTACAAAGGACATTGTTAAAAACCTGCGCCATATGTGCATATTTCTGATAAATTATCGAATTTGTTGTTATTTGTGTTACCATATTGTCATTTAAGGACCATTTGGCTTTAAGGATAAAATGTATGTATGTATGTATGTATATATATATATATATATATATATATATATATATATATATATATATATATATATATATATATATATATATATATATATATATATATATATATATATATATATATATATATATATATATATATATATATATAAAAATAAGACTAATAATTAGAGACAGTAAAGATGTATTTACAAAAGCACAAACATAAATGAACATTTGAAATGTTTTTTTAAAGTTGCAATTACTGTATAGGGCATATTCAGTTTGTGAAACATTAAAAATGCATTTGTTAAATACGGTTTTATTTACCATATGTTCTTATATTTAATTTTTTTATTTTTGTAATGTGTATTTATACATTTATAATTTTGTTATTCTATAATACTGTTTTGATTACTGTTTGCTATTTGCAATGGTTACTATAGTATTTTTCATAATTAGAATTGTTGGTGAATTGTACTGAAACTAGTTAGGGTCAGTTTGACCTGCAAATATCATAATTATTAATTATAATAATATTATATTGAACCACATCAATTGAAAACAAAAACATACAAAAATGTATCGTCCCTGTTGTTTTAATTCATACATAATAAGTGATATCTTGATATTTGTCCACTAGAGTAAGAAATGTCCCTGCTAGAAGTCTGGTCACTGCTATAAAGACCAATTTTCAGGAGCAAATATGATAAAATAAGGTCTATACTGTTTCACTCTGAAATACATCACATTGTGGAAGTAAAATGCGTTAAAATAACACACTAAAATAATCTTGCTATGAAACCTCCACACCACCAGGGGGCAAACTCACCAGCTCCCAAGCAGCAGGGTCGTGTTTGAAGAGCGAGTGTGTGAGCTCCACTGACACACGTTTCTTATAGTCAGGGTTTTTGTCCTCAGAAATTCGGAAGAGAACAGCAGCGGCATAGGTGGCTGAAAGAAAAAACAAGCTTTGTTACACGCTTTAAAGTATACTTCAGTTTTGATACAAACTCTCAGTGTGAATGTAGAGCCGAATGCATAGGCCAACGGTGCATCCCAATTTGCATAATATACGTCCTAAATAGTATTCGAAAATAGAATTAGTACGTCCCAAATCGTAGTATGTTGAATGAGTATTCCAAAGATACCTCGATGGTCTACTATTTCCAGTTAGAATCTGAAATGTGGATGGACGGCTAACGGCTAATATTGCCCACAACCCATTGCGCATTGGACGAGGATTCGGTTAGAACTACAAATGTTGATAAAAAGTGTAAAAAAAAAAACTACAAACACGGCGGACGTGCGGGTCCAACGTTTAAGTAGAAACGTTTAGATAAAGGGGTTTGAGTGAATAATTATCAGTACCTAAATTGACAAAATATATGTTATCCAATGTTATCCACATTATATTTCATCTGCAACAGCATTGTGAACTTCTGTAATGATACGTTTGGCAATGAACTTTTAAATGCTTCGTTATATTTAAATTTCAAACACATGAGAGTTCTCTGCCTGAAAAACCCACGACTGGCAGGTCGACATGCTACTACATTTCTCTCCGATACGGCAGGAAATGAAATGAATGTGGAGTGACAACTGTGACAAGATGATTGACAGGGCAGTTTAAACTGTGACAGGACGCAACTAAGCAACAGAGCGCAAGGGTGTCCAATCCTGCTCCTGGAGGGCCACTGTCCTGCAAAGTTTAGCTCCAATCAAGGTCTTACTACTAGGCATACTAGACACTTCCAGGCAGGTGTGTTGAGGCAAGTTGAAGCTAAACTCTACAGGACAGTGCTTGGTCACCCCTGGCATTGACTTTCAAAGTATACAGTATTTGATAGCATGTGCAAACACAGGCCCTTAGCACATGGGCACTAGAGTGTTTTATACTTGTCCAGTGTATGCTGTATTTCTCTCCAGAAGTTGAGTGATAAAAATGCTTTTTTCGCTCGTTTCTCAGTTTCTCTCTCACTTACCAATTCCTTCGTTGCTGGAATGGAGGAGCTCCATGAGAGGCGCACAGGCTCCTTCTGAATCGATGATCTCAGCTGACTGTTTATCAAGAGCCAGTTCACACAGAACACCAGCTGCCACACGCTTGACGTTATCCAATGGAGAATACAACAGCTGCAGGGACAGAAAACAGATGTCTATTATACACACTGAGCATGTTAGACCGAGGGCAAAGGCTACATACAAACGTGCTCTCACACACTCCCACAACAGTATATTGGTGGAAAGGTGTAAGAGTTACCTGAACAAACAGAGGAATGGTGTCCATGCTGGCAATGGTGGCTCTGTTCATAGGATCTCTGGCCAGGATATGCAGAGCACCAGTGCTGCCCTCCACGATCTCTTCCATTCTCACCCCATCCTGAGAGAGAGCAGAAAAGGGTCAGTCAATTAATTAAATAAATTACAAAATATGCTGTATGCATGTAAGGATGGGAATTGTAAAGAATTAAAAAATTCTGGTATTGATTAAAGTCAGTAAGTCATTCATTCCCAAATTAATAACTCACATTAGAGTCATTCATTTGGGAATCAAACTGAACTGTTTTTATTCACCAATGAAGAACTGGCTCATTATGGTCATTCATTGCACTGACTCGGAATCATTAGTTTGGGAATTGGATTACTCTGGTTGCCCTACATGTTTTTGAATCAGTATAAAGAACTGGCACATATGAGTCACCCATTTGAGGGAGTCATTTTTTAAGTGTCATTTCATTGAGGGAGTCATTTCATTAAATGGTTAAGCCTTGGTTCCCCACCCTAATTGTGTGTCCGTGTTACAGCGACAGGTGAGGAACTCATACCTGGTATTGTTGTTGAGCAGATGAACCGTGTTTCTGTGCATCCTGATGAGCTTTCGAAAGCAAAGTGACCAGTTTGGGAATGGCTTCAGCGTCTCTCAAATGAGCCTGATTGGCTTGACACAGTGCCAGGTTACGGATCAGACCAACCACAGCCTGTGATGAAGACATACATGAAGTCAGCAAGATATGGTTATACTGCACAACAGGAGACCCAATAAGGCCCTATATGGTATAAATTACTCATTGAGAGGGAGGACCAAGTCACAGCCTAGGAAAAAGCTTTTTTAAAAAATCTAAAATCTAGTGGAATAAATTAATCAAGAGCGACAAAAGCTCCAGTGAATGGGGTATTTCTACAGTGGCATTGGTTTTGCGTAATACTTCATCCACACCAATAGGTGTCAGTATATAGACCAAAACAACTATATAGTAAAATATTGTTTTATTTTAATGATTTGATCAATACTACGTTTTCCTGAACGCTTTTAGGAATAATCATTTAAAAAAAAATGGTTCTTAAAAATATTTTTTTCTTTGGTAGTTAGCAATAGCAATTAGCACCTCAGTGAGCAATCAATCTATGGAAGCATATGGGTAACCTTGTAAAATGGCAATGTATTTCTGTATTTCAAATGTATTAGAAAAATTATTAGATATTTTTAACATGTTTAAGGAAAAAATTGTAGCAATATGACAATTTAAATGTTATTTTTCTTAATTGCATTTACACAGTTAAAACACGATTGCATTTTCATTAAATGTCCCGCAATGAATGTAGAAAAGTTCAATGTGGAATTGAAAATGCAACTAGTGTATGAAATAGCAAATTTAAATTATATTATTGAATGTGATTTAGCTTCAAACGTTACACATTTGGTATGGAAAATACATTTAAATACAGAAATACATTGTAATTTTGCATATTACATTTCAAATTGAATATTGCCCATACGCTTCCATACTAATCTGTCAGTTTTCTGTTTTTCTCTCACTTACCTTAACGACTGGCCAGTAGTAGGGCTGACCGAGCAATCTGACAATAGCGGGGATGCCGTAATGGATTCGTACGGCATTCTGTGCGGTCTCAGCCTCCGGGTGCCGGCTGGTGAGGTGGCGCAGGGCACAGACAGCTGGCTCGATCACGTCCTGTTTTGAACCGGCCCTAAGGATGGTGTGAATCAGTGCCTCCACGCCGTTACTCTGGGTCACCTGTGTTTTGTTGCGTGTGTTGTTGCAGGTGAGGTTGGACAGGATGCCTGTAGCGCAGGTCAACATGTTGATGTCGTCAGCTGACAGCAGACCAACCAGCACTTGGAGCAGATTTTCCATTCCGTCCTGCAGGGAGCGAGAGAGAGCATGTGTTGACGCCAATGAATATTTTCCTGATAAGCAATCCAGTTCAGATAAGCAGCAAGGCTTTGACATTTCATTTGAGAGTATAATTTGTATAGAGCAGCGGTTCACAATCTTTTTGACTCAAAGGCCTCTAACACAATAGAGAATGGGAATGTGACGTCAGCAACGCAATGCATTCTGGGACTTTAGAACACAGACACCACATTAGAGACTGAGTAGTAGTGGAGGTAGACATTAAAACTTATATTATACAGTTAAAAACACATTAAAATGGAGAACGCTTGCCGGTAACAACACAATGGAGAAAGTAAAAGTTGATGAAAATAAACAACTTAACCAAAATGTGGCTTTATAATATATTTATGATATGTTACAGATTCATAATTTTTGAACCACTTGAATCTGTAAGTGCTCACACCATAACGCCTCACCTTACGCAGAGTAAGAGGGAGAGAATTCCAGAGTTTCAGGGCCACAGCACTGAATGATCTACCACCCATAGTAGAAAGACGGAAACGAGGTACAGTAAGTAGTTAAGTCAGATGACCGGAGGCAACAAGGAGGAGAATAACAGTGTAGAAGTTCAGATAAATAATGGGGAGCCAGTCCATGAAGACATTTAAAAGTTAACAACAGAATGTTATACTTGATGCGGACTGAATTACAGTAGTCAAGGCATGAGGTTATTAAAGCATTGATTAGAGTTTCGTTATCTTTAGTGCTGAGAGCAGGTCGCAGTCGGCCAATGTTACGAAGGTGGTAGAATGCAGTCTTGGTAACAGAACTTATATGAGCTTGAAATGTAAGTGAAGAGTCAAATGTTACACCCAGATTTTTAACAGTGTGAGATGGAATTAATGTGGCCCCATCAATAGGTAGACTCAATTAGACTTTCAAAAGAAATGGTGGACCGAAAACAGTAACCTCAGTTTTATCATTATTAAATTTAAGGACGTTTCTATGTAACCAGATTTTAATGTCAGTAATACAGGTATTCAAAGAGTCCAGGAGGAGCGGGCTGATATGTAAATTTTCAAGTCATCAGCATAACAATTGATAGCTGAGACCATGACTATGGATAATGTGACCTAGAGGTAATAGATAAATATTAAACAGAAGGTCCAAGAACAGAGCCTTGAGGAACACCCTGAGAGAGAGAACACTGAGAAGATTTGATTATGAATAGTTATAAAAAAAAATTAAAAAGTCTATCAGTGAGATATATGAACCAAGATAAAGCACTTCCAGTGATGCTGATAGCCGAGAGGTAAGTATATGATGAGATATAGTGTCAAAGGCAGCTGTAAGGTCAAGCATGATGAGAAAAGTAAGACAACCAGAATCAGCAGACATTAGCTGGCCATTAGTAATTTTTACCAATGCAGTTTCAGTGCTGTGGCCTGACCGAAAACCAGATTGAAAGGGATCAGGAAGAGAGATGAGCTTGTAGCTGAGAGGCAACTACCATTTCAAGCTTTTTCAAGTAAATAATATTTGAAAACATGTTTAGTTTAAAGGTGCACGTTGTAAATTTTAGCCGCATCTAGCGGTGAGGTTGCGAATGGTTACTGTGAAAAAAAGCTACGGTGGCCAACACAGGACGAAGATGCCGTCGTTTGAGACAGCAGAGAGTAGCTAGCACTCTGTAGAGCAGTTTGTCCGCTTAGGGCTACTGTAGAAACCATAGACTGTAAAAAGAATATGGACATAGTGGACATATAGAAATGACATCACCCATAGGATTCTGAAGAGCAGTTTTGAAGCGTAGAGTAGCGACGAGCTGGCCGTTGCCATCTTGGCAGCACGTCATCGTGCGTCACTCCCAGATAACAGAAAATGGGCAAAGAGGCGGGACGTGGGCAGAGAGGAGGTGACGCGATGACTAACAGACAGCGGATAAATGGCTATCCACCTGTCACTCAAAGTGGCCACACCCTTAATTATGCAGAACTTTGAGGCTTTATATAAATGTAAACGAATGAATTATAAAAAAAATTCACCCCCCTCACAGTAGTCACAAAGGCCAAAATTTTCCATATAGACCAAAACCACAGTTTGTACCAGGCTGTAAACATGTTTTTTTCCTCTGCTGTAAAGTTGGGCATTTTAATATGGGGCTCAATGAGATTCTGCTCCCTTCTGGAGCCTGTCCCTAGCAGCCAGTCGATGAATTGCAGTTTAAGTCATTTCCGTATTGGCTTCAACAGAAACTGGGGGAGGTTGCCGCTTGGTAGAAACATGGCGGCACAAAATGGCGACTTCACTGTAAGGGGACAGCTGTATGTAGATAGAAACGACTCATTTGAAGGTAATAAAAACATAACGGTTCATTATGTAAATGTCTTTATACACCATTGAAAACACTGCACCTTTAAGTCCAGTAAAACATTTTAGTAGGCTAGTGCTTTCACAATAAACCATTTCAGAGCTGCATTAGCTACAATGGGCCATACGGTTATGTTATCCCTTAATGCTTTTACATTAAGAAATTAGGGCAATATTATGATACATGTTGATTGGATAAATGATCCACTGGCTGAGATCAAGCTATATTGTATTTATTATTTTATCTAGCAGATATATCAGTGCCACTTTTTAGTTATTAAAAAATAAATAGCAAAATTAAAAAAATAAACTGCAAAAATAAAAAAAACTGGTCTTGTATGTGGTCCAGAGTGTATGAAATGTGATGGATATGTGCAGTGTCTGTTGGCTGCACGACTGAGCGCTCGAATGTACGGAAGAGATTCAAATATTAACCCATTTATTAGAGCAAGCAGTTCTTAAAAAGGATTAAATGTAAATAGAGTAATTTTTTTCCTCTGGTGAATTGCATTTGTTATCATTGTACGATCCTGAGTGTGTCCTAAAACATGGCTGCGACTACCCAGAATGCAATGCACAATGACGTGGTTTCCCAGGACCTATATTCGAAGGCCCCCACCACATAGGCTATATATACACATATTTCCATTATTTTTGCTTTAATTATGAAATCACTGCTAGTTCTCAGTTTTTAATGAACAGAAACTAGGTGAGTCGGTACATTACATTAAATTAATTAACCACAAATTATTAAACAATTCAATACTTCATGATTCAAGAAGTTTTGAGAACTGTATGCTTTCCATACAAACAAAAGTTATTGAGGGGGTTAAGAAATTTGATTTCAGTCTATATCTCAAGTTTATGTTTTTTTAGCATGTTCATTTAGATTGGAGTTAGATTATTTAATATATTAATAATAATGTATTAATTTAAATCATTTTAAGTCATCCTGAGACCTTGGTTTAGATCTACTTGTATAGCGGTAATTTGTCTCTTTGTGTGCGTGTGTATGAGTACAAAAATGTCCCCAAAAAGTAATGCAGTAAAAAAAATTTATAAAGTTTTCACTGAGGGTTGTGTTTAGGGTTAGGGGATATAGAATATACAGTTTGTACAGTATAAAAATCATTATGTCTATGGAAAGTCCCAATAAAACATGAAAACTTGAGCTGTGTTTGTGTGTGTAAGATAGCTAGATGCTGTTAGATGCATAAATTGACCTGTTTGGTTGCAGCGTCTGACAAGTTTCTCAAGGTCCACAGGCAGTTTTGCATCAGACGTTGACTAGAGCCGGTCAGATGCTTACCAAGAGCTTGCATTCCACCTGAGAGAAAATATTAGATTCGTTTGTGAATAGTAGTTATTATAGTTAACCAAAACATCTTTATGTTAATAAAAATAAATGTTAATAAACAAATAAAATATTGAAAAAAACAAAAACCTTTTATTTCAGCTAGTTGAATTTAAATGAAAAATATAAAAATAAAAGCCAATTGAAAATGTATATAAAAAAACAAAAAACAATAGTATCTTAATGATACTAAAATGACACTTGTGAGTAGTGTTTTTACTGTCCGCTAGGCAAACACAATTTTGATGAAAAGCCACAATTAACAGTAAGTGCGATGGTTGCTTTATTAAGCACAATTACTATATTTGGAAGAGCGGTTCAGTTTTCCGGTTTGACTTACCAGCATCTACAATAGCAGGCTTGTTACTAGGGCAGACAGAGAGCACTTTGAGCACACGGCTAGTGGTCCAGAGCAGCTTCTCGTAGTTGTAGGTTCTCATGATGTTCACTAGACCCTCAGGGCCTCCGTTAGCCAGAATAATCAGCTGTGAGACAATCAGACGTTAACATGGCAAACAATCGCATTTTAATGAAAATTACTTAAAGAACAAGAACATCAACAACTAATACATTTATTTGTATTATTTTGTATGAGAGATATAGATATATATATATATATATATATATATATATATATTATTTTTTTATTTTTTGATCAAGATGTATAACATGAACACCTTGCTCTCCTGGTTGCCATAGGAAAGCAGCTGTAGACAGTCTGTGGTGATGGCCAGGAACTTGGGGTTGCTTTTCTTCAGCAGGGGAACCATCCTCTGCAGACCGTCAGCCAGACGCACTGCCATCTTGGCTCCCTCTTGGTGCAGGAGCAGGTTATGCAGGGTGGTAATGGCATAGAAAAGAACAGAATCCATCGGCGAACTGAAAAAGAAATGGGTTGGATGGTTAAAATCAAGACATGGATTAATTTCCTAATAATTGGGGAGATCCACGTTCCTAATAAATGTAAATAAAATACTGAAATCACACATTTGCAATAAAAAAAAAAAAAAAAAAAAGCTTTCGTTTAGGGTGACACATATACAGCTAAGCCTACATCATACGTTGGGGTCAGAGGTCACCCTCCCACCAGAACTCGTGCATACAGCTGTTGCCGGAAGCCAGTGATTATAGTTTATAAAGTTTTAAATATGATTATTTTTCTTACAAAAAAAAAAATTGCTTCGCTTAAGACATTTGTTAACCCACTAGAGCAGTGGTTCCCAACCACGTTCTTGGAGGCCCACCAACAGTGCACATTTTGCATGTCTTTGTCTGACACACCCATATCAGATTTTGAAGTCACTACTAATGAGCTGATGACTTGAATCAGGTGTGTTTGATTGAGGAGACATGCAAAATGTGCACTGTTGGTGGGCCTCCAGGAACGTGGTTGGGTACCACTGCACTAGAGTCATATGGATTTTGGAGCTTCAAAAACTGTTCGACAGAAAGAGGAAAGTCATATACACCTAGGATGGCTTGAGGGTGAGTCAATTATGGGATCATTTTTAGGTGAACTACTCCTTTAAGACTTTTTAAGTTTTTGCTTTGTGAAGTATGAATCACCATGTACTTTCACTGTATTGAAAACTGAGGCTTTGACATTCTGCTTGTGTTTCATAAAATTAACAGTCACATGGGTTTGTAATGATTAACAAGTGTAACTAAATTACAAAACATATCTGGGCGAACTAGTTCTGTACTTCAGTATTACGGTCTCTCTCACCTCAGCATGCGCACCAGAGCTGGAATGCCCCCTGATTTGAAGATGGCGAGCAGCCCCTCGCGGTGGTGCGAGAGGTTGTGCAGGATGCTGGCCGTGGCGCGGGTTGTCTCCATGTCGGACGTGTTCTGCATGGCTCTCACTACGGCGGCCACCATCTGCGGGGACTGCATCAGAGCCCGGCGGGATGCCTCCTTGCGGGTCAGCTGGTTCACGATCATTGCGGCCTTATTCACCACGACCTGAAGTCAAGGGAGAGGGTATACATTTTTATGATATAGAAATAGATAAAGAGCAAAGAGTGAGTGTTATGACATCAGATGTTTAATACGTGCAGCGAGGTACCTGGTCGTCATCGTTGAGGAGTTTGGTGAGCTCTGGAATGGCACGTGTAGCGAGTTCAGCATCATCCTGGTAGTTAATGAGGTGAACGATGGCAGCTTTGAGTTGCTGAGATGGTTCAGCTAGCTTCTGTACATTGGTCTGCTGGGACGAATCGATCTGTGTGGAAAGGATGGTCGTTCCCTCTATCACCGTCTCAGGAAACATGGCCGCCCTCACGCGCTGGGCACGGGTCATATTGTATTGAGACTCCACCTCTATAGGAGAGCATTATACAGAAATAATTATAAACTTAACAGCTTGTTTTTGCATTTTCTATGCCTATTTTGTAGGGAAATAATCTGAAATATAGCTGCATAGTGTGGATCCTGGCAAAGGCAATTGGCAAACTGTTATGGGAAAATGGCTACATAATAAAATAATTTTAATATACAGTATATGATTTGCTTTTCACCTGCAGGGTTCTCTGTGAACGTGGTAGAGTAGGTTATTTTCTTGGTGCTGTACTCTGCTCCATCTTCGTCTGAGCGAACCGTAGTGGCTCCTGATTGGATGCCTGAATCTGTCCCGTAATACGACTGCTGCCACTCTGTGACCTTCACTGTGCCTGGGGCCTCTGCCACTGATATACACACACACAAACACAACATGATTTGAGTTGAGCCATTACCTCGGTTTTATCAAAACCAGAAAAAAAACATCCCTCTGAATTTACTCCCATAATCACGCAAAGCATCATGGAACATAGGAAAAAGGGTGATATCTAGATAGATGACCTCAAAGCTAATAAACAGATTACAAGGCACAAAACTCAATGTTCATTTCATTTTAACCTCTTAACTGTCAGTGTCCTCAAACTAATATTGGTAATCAAACAGTTGATGGTAACCATTGACTTCCATAGTAGGGAAGAAGAAAGGAGAGGAAAAAAAAAAAAAAAAAAAAAACATACTATGGAAGTCAATGGCTACCGTCAACTGTCTGGTTACCAACATTCTTTAAAATATCTTATTTTGTGTTCAACAGAAGAAAGAAAATCATTAAAGTTTGGAACAACACGAGGTTGAGTAAATCATGACCTCATTTCCCTTTAAAATTCCTTTTGGCAGGCTTCCCCATCTAGTGGGCATTTTCACATTAAATCTTTTCTAGATTTTTTTCACCTTAAGAGAGATTTTTATATCAGTTATCGGCATATTTTTAAATGTATCCGTTAAACAATTGTAACAGTTAAATGTATGCTTTAGTAGAATAATGTCAAATTTTATACTGTACATTATACTGTTGTAATACCTAAATTCACTTGTCGCATTTAAAATGTTTTATATAAGCTTATAAACATAAAATAGTGAATAAAATCAGATTTTAATACTGGCCATTTTGTGGTTATCAAGTCTAATCAAGTCACCTTTATTTCTATGGCGCTTTATACAATACAGATTGTTTCAAAGTAGCTTCATGGTAATAAATAGGAAATAATCAATAAATGCAAATATAAAGACAAATTTAAATTCTGCTGTAAAGCAGCTCTACAGAAGACAATAGTGTCATTATTCAGTTGAAGTCAATGATTCAGTTCAGTTCAATATTTTCATTATTGCAAAATTCAAGCTTCATTTTCATCCAATCGTGTTGTCAAATCGATAATATTACTGAATATTAAGTGTCTTTGAACCCCAGTCATGTTATCAGTCATGTCACGAAGATACCCCATGACCATGTACAGATTATGGGGCACGTTTCCTCATTTCACGTGCACACACACAGCATACATTTATATAGATTTTTGTGATGCTGGAAAGATATAAAAGGGTTTGGTGCAATATATGTAGGATTATTATGTGTAAAAATGTGTGACTAAATGTTATGTTAGACCTCCCTATAGCTAGGTATGTTCCGTAGGCAGGGCCACGACGTTAAGATGGCCACCGTAACATTCAGTAGTCATGTGTGGTGAGAGTGGCGTGAGCGTGGTCGGAGTGCCGCCACTTTTAGTCTGTGTGGTTCAACAATAGACCGTTGGCACGAACGTGTTTCCTGTAGTGTATAGTTTTATTTATTTCTTTGATTTATTTTTGTTTGTAGCACTATTTTTTTCTGCACCGTGGGATTCTTTCTACTTTTTGTCAAATAAATTTCGCTTTGAGCGGATTCCTGCTTGTCCCGGTCACCTCATTGCCTCTAACCGTAAGGTTCATCCACAAGTCAATAACTGGATTATGTGGAGTTTTAATATTGTAATAATTACATGTACTTACAGCGCATTTCCATTTTGGCCTCCCGGAATCAAACCAAACAGCCCAAAAGTAAAACCTGCAAAACAAAAAAACAAACATGGATTAAACAAATATTAAAAGTGATTTGTGCCAAAAAAGCAGCTGAAGCTTGTTAATTTCACTAAGTCATCCTGCAATCTGTTCTTGATCAGGAGGACAAAACACCATTAGAAACTAGTTAACAAAACAATCACAAGCAAACGAAAGGTGCAGAGCACCTTTGGAGCACCTTGGTGCAGAGGATCATGAGAGAAGGGGAGAAGTGGACGGAGGGAGGGAGAAGTGGACAGAGGGAGGCGGCAGTGACGAGGGTATGCCCGCGGTAGGATTTGACCCATGACTTCTCAAACAAGGCGTGTAAGCTAATGCTCGACTGCAAGCACAACAACCTCACAAAACTAGCTCTGCGCGTTTCGACATTTACACACCCCTACACACCAAAGCCGTGTGTTTCCCAAAGAGTTTCTCCAACTCTCACACATTTGAACGCACTACAATATCCATTACAAGCGAAAGCACAATATGGGAACAGTATTGGTTCTTAAAATCCATTTATAACTTAAAACAAGGCAACAATAAAACCATGTTCTCAAAATAAGCAGGAACAGACCAAATGGATTTGCCTGCCATAACTTTTTTCCTTTTAGTTTTATCTGCACGCCATTTTACGGTCTCTCTCCTGGCTTTATTTGAACTCCTCCTCATACATTACCAATTATTTCTCTCCCACCCTTCTTCAGGTACTCTACAATACATCTATTTCTCTCGCTCTCTTTTATAGACCATTCTGACTGTCTAACCAAAACCTTTGAACTCCATAGGAGAAGAGCAGCATTTATCAGACAGCCTATTTAGACGTCATGCATTTTTATTGATCTGATTGCTATCCAACTGGGTATAAACATTCCATTTACACTTGGCCATATAAATGTGTCTCCATAAAACAGATTATCTGATCTACTATGTCTGTGTTATATGCAAATATCTGTTCAGAAGGCGTAAAGGAAAAAAAAAAACCCAACCATTACAAGTCACATCTTGTATGCACCTCAAACAATCTACTGAGGTAATCTGTCTTTCATAACTGGATAGCTATAAACACATAAAACAACCTAGTGTAAATATCCCCAGAGAAGACAGATCAAAACACTGAACACTGACAGATCATAACCAATTATTTTACAACTCTATTAAGCTACATAAATTATTAGCAATAAGACAAAATAGTTTTTTTAAATTCCAGAATCAATATTAATTCATATCAAATTGCTTTATTTTAGTCCTTGCTTATAAACAAGGCAGAGCCAAATCTTTGTCCACCAAATCTTATTTCAGCAGAGGGCAGATCTTGACAATAAGGACTGCACCATGGCCCGAGACCAGCATAAACGTTGCTTGGAACGGTTGATGCAATTTTCACTTGCCCAATCGGGTCAGTGCAACATCACGAAAGAATATCATTTACCACGTGTTTTTAAACCTTGCCAATTTAAATATTCAAGCGCAAGAAGACGCGAAAGAGAACTCAGTTCAATAGCGTGATAAGTTTTAGGCACGCACACATCCGAAGCATGCGCCCAGAAAGCTTTTTCTCAGACAGAGTGCAAATGCTGAATTGAGCTCTCTTTCACATCTTCTTGCACTTGAACAGACATATTCACAAAAAGAAATTACATCAAATGCCAGTCTCTGCGAGTATCCTAGTAAACAGTCTGTTATATCTTAAGTGAACATGAACAGTTGAGAAATAAAACGCATGTCTAACAGTAGAGTAGTGCAGGGATGATGTCAGAACCCGGAAGAATAATTTGCCGCTGGTTCCTTTGAGATTTTCCTATGGGGTTTTATAGAAATGTATGCGTTTTTCGATTTATGTGTAAAGTAAAGCCTGTGGTAAACAAAGCTTGACTATACTTTGACGTTTTGCTCTAAAACATAAATTACACACAAGCATATAGAAAAAGTGAATTGTGAAAGTGAAGAAAATTTACGTTTTTAATAAGTAACTAGATAAGACAGCTTGGGGTGTGAGCAGTGCATGTTGTAGAACAAAACGTCAAAGTATCGTCAAGTTTACCACAGGCTTTATTTTACTCATTAATTGAAAAAACCCATAAGAAAATCTCAAAGGAAACCAGGTTCTGACATCATACCTGGCTTCATGACGCCATTGGATCTGTGCGGCTCTTAAAGTGACAGCTGTCTAATAAACCTGCTGCTGTCTTTGTTTTAATGTTAAACAACAAAGGACAAAAGGAAAAAATATATAATATATATATATATATATATATATATATATATTCACATATTCACTCACTGCTCTTACTGAATGACTTCTTAAAATGTACTTCTTAAAATAATGGATTCAATCCAATAAACTTTTCAAAATGCACAAAATCAGATGGCTGACATTCCCCAACCAGCAGGAACGTGTGGCCATAGCCCTACAACCAAAAAGCAATTAAATGAAAGTTTAGACTCACTGTAAAAAGATCACGATCAAAAAGCCTGTTTCATGTACATGTGCCGCACTCTACATAACATCGTGAGAAAAGATTGGACACATACTTTGGATGCCTTGCATGTCAGCACTTGAAGACAGTGGCGTCTGTGTTGCCCCTAAGAGGAGTTTTTGGCAAACTTTTACTTTAAAGAGCACAAACAACATTACTAAGCAAATGTTTGTTGGTTTACAACTGCTTTGAGCCTTTACTCATGACAAAACATGCCTCACGCTGACACAAATAGTCTTTCATGTGTTACAATGAAATGGTTCTTTCGAGTTTATAATTTATTTATTCACCTCGTTTTCATTCAGGGTCATAATTGCAAAGAGGATTTGCATATAAAGGTCCAGTGAAGGGAGTTACCACTCACTATAGCAATGGCGTCAGGACACACCTAGCTGGGTGTAGGCAAGTCAAAAACTTGTCAAAACACGTAAAACACAACAAGCAGCAACTCCTGCCAGGCCTGCAGGTGAACGATAGCAAGTGCCTGTGTGAACACTGGGTGTGGGTGTTTTCTCAAGAACCACATTTACACACCCACTTTGGTATGTCCACACACTGTAATGTAATGTAATTTGTACACACACAAAAAAAACGAAGAAGCAAAAAAAGCAATAAAACATAGCAGATTATGACAGATTAGTTTAAGATAAGCTCTACCCTTTTCTGATTTTGGTCATGGACCAAACAATTACAGTTAGTAAGTCTTACTAGTGCATACTTGCATGCAGACACAAGGTCTGTTTTAAAGGGTGAGGTCAATCACACAACTACAGTGACACACCCAAAAAAGAAAATGACAAAAATCCTACAGATTTACACTAAAGGAAGGACCTGAGGCATATCTAAAAACCATGGACTCTTTTGACTTGAGGTAGTAAGCAGCAAACCACAATATCTACATCTAGTGCGTTATCTGCTATGGAGGAGGGGAATGATTTATGAAACATTGATTCACTGCGGTTTCTGAGCTCATATGAGGCATGCACTGTTGTCTCTACTTTGGACTTCACACACAGTTGGAATGATGATTAGTTAATGAGTAAAAGTTTATTACTGTACATTCAATTTCGTACTGAGAAAACTGAGCAACAAATCACACGCCCTTCAGAATCATCACCCACCCCCACCCGACCTGCTCCACCTACCTATCCCTTAACAGACACAGGGCCTCGATCAACTTAGCTGTCTCCGAAACGAGGCTGAGATGTGTTTGAGTCAGAATGAGCTGTGGATATGACACATCCCAGAGCTGATTCCCAAAACTCTAATCCCGGTGTGACATTCCACACCAGTCCATGGTGTGCTACCTCTCCCACCCACTTTCTCTTATTCACACCCTGTCAATGACTTTCTGTCATGGCATACATTTTCAAAATCGTGCCCATACATAATATTAGAGCAATACAGCAACCACATGAGCACTCTAGAAGCATTCTTTTATATTCAGTGAACCAAACCAACCAGCTCTGAAATGAATTACAAAATTTCAAACTTGGATTCAAAACAAATCCAAATAAAAAACTGGTCTTAATTTTAGTTTTATGTGGGAAAGAAGCATTGCAAATGACAATCATATAAGAACCTAGGAATGCAGCGATATTAAAATTATGGCTGACTACCGATAATTATTTTTATGTTATGGGTGATAACTGATAACCAAACAGTATGGAAGCTTGTTTCCGCCATGGAATAAAAAAATAAAATAAAAATAATTGCGAAATTCTCTCACAATTCTGACTTTTTCATCAAAATAGTTTTTTCCTTCTCAGAATTGTGATATAATCTCACAATACTAACTTGTTTCCTCAGAATTGCATGATATTTTTGAGTGTTATAAAGTCAAAACTGAGAGGCAATCAGAGAAAAAAAGTCAGTATTGTGAGATAAAAATGGTCGCAAAAACCTTTTTTTATTCAGTTGCGGAAACAAGCTTCCATAAAATGGTGATAAACCAATTTAATGGTATTAAAAAAATTATATTTAAAAATAAAAACACCAAAAACTTAAAGATTTTTAAATGCTTCATAAGTAAACTTAGGATTCACAACACTAATGATGTACAGTATGAAAAAACAATACAATTTTGATTATATTGCTAAAGATTACATATACTGTTAATTATTAGTGTTTATAAAGATTAAGAGCATGTAGAAAAAGAGTATGCACAATTAAATATCCAATATCAACCAATACTGGTAATTGATAATCTCATTATACAACAGTTAATTACACTTTTTTTATTTTAATTGGCCAATAAACTATTCCCATCTGTCTGTTGCTTGGTGACATGCAAATCTTGTTTTCTTTTGAAATAAAAAAAAATATTAATAGTAAATAGGAATGAGAGACCTTGAAGTTCTCTTCCATCACTGTTTATAATGTGTTCTTGTGTGGGGTTTACTACTTTATATTTCCTGTTTTAGCTAAGTGGGCGTGGCCTTAAAGAAAGCACAAACTGTAGGGGAGTGCTCATTTTAGCCATTCATGGAAATGTTTGTGCCAATGTAGGTGTTGGTTTTATTCATCGTATTTATTGTATTTTCTTGTTCTTTGTTTTAAGTTGTATTTACTGAACATGGTGAGGAAAGAGTTCACAAAAAAATTAAATAAAAAAAAGTTATGCTGCAATTAGCAAGCGGCGTGGGAAAACGTGTCTATTTAAGGAAGCCGTCACTGGTTGAAGGGAGGATTGGATGACGGATTATGGATTGAGTGAATTTGAACAAGGTTATTGTAGCTCTGCTTGGCCTCAATGGTTGAAGAGAAGAGTTGGTACTGTTTTAGTACCTGGGAGTTCCCCTTTTATTTGTGCTCTTAACCATATTTATGTGCAACTTTTTTGCAAAACCTACAAAGGATACAGTAGGGTTATGTGCACAAAATCGCTTTTTGTTTGTCTCGATCACTCACATTTCCCTGTGCCTCGCTCTCACATGACCTGACGGCTAAAGAATGTCAGAATCAGATGTGCTGATGGTGCTCATTCACACAACAATACTGAGTACTGACAGTGCAGCCAGTCATCATAATCTCTCTCACTGCCCTGCCCTCAGGCTCTCACAGACAGGGAGTGCCACTGATAAGAGTCAGGTTTGTGTGGTCGTCTTCTCTGAGTCAACCTCTTTTAACACCTCTCGTGATATTTCAAGATTTATTTGTCCTATCTATTGATTTATTCACAAATACATTACATGCTTATATACAAATAAGCATGTTTTTAAATTAATCTGAATTCAGAAATGTAATTGTATAATTAATATACTCACATTTTATGTATATTCATAAAAAAAGTATATAGATAGATAGATAGATAGACAGATAGACAGACAGACATCTATCTATCTATCTATCTATCTACACACATACATATACACATATTTAATCCTGTTATATTAATTATGGTACATTTACTTTTTCATGTGAAATACTTCCTCACTGAAAGATTATTATTATTATTATTAATTTAGTTTTTAGTTTTTTCAAAGCAAAAATATCAGGGTGATATAACTGTCCTAATATCAACATGAAGAAAAACGTCTTGTTACAAAACAATGAAATTCTTGAGAAGAAAATCTTACCAAGTAGTTTGACAAACTTTTATTATTACTTTTTAATTGTTATTAGCCTATATTTAAAAAAAAAAAACTTCAAAATTCATGTGGTGCAACCAACATGCAGAGAAAAAAAAAGACAGGAAATGACATCATAGAAAAGACTACTGGTCAAGTGCTAAATGTCATGTAGTACGATTCATTAATAATTCATGATATTAACGTGTAAGAAAAATATTACTTTTTACTTGACTGTTACACCACATGACAATTTTATAGTCATAAAAAAAGGTTTATTTTGGAAAAAAAAAAATCCTTATTGCTTGAATTACAATAAAGACAAACATCTTCTACAAATATAACGTTCATCATAATATCACAGTATACTCAGGATGCGGCCAGCCTTTATTTTTACAGTGACCATAATGAGCCATTACCGTATTTACATTTGAATTACTGCCAAAAAGCAGCCATTTTGGATTCAGAGTCAGTCTCCAGAGATTATTGAGCTGCTATGTCTCATAGCTTTAATTCAGTAGTATGAAATCCAAAGCCACCCACACGGTAGAACACACACACACACACACACACACACACACACACACACACACACACACACACACACAAATGACTTTGTGACCTGGTAGCCACCAGCTGAGCCTATACTGCGTCTGAGATCTCCCCAGACGCTCAGCTTGCTTCCGCTGGAGATAGCAAGTGGGCAAGCAGGTGGTCTGCACTGGCTCGGCCCCGCGGGTTACTTTAGCCCCAGACGAAACGCACACACGGGCCTCTCAACATGTAGATCCATTAACCAGCACATACAATTATACAGTTATCATAGGAGGCCAAATGAACACAGCAAATTATAAAAATACATTTCTGACTACCGCTGCATACCCCCAGAATAATAGATGGCTATTAGAGAAGAGAAGCTATTGTTCATCCTACTACAGAAATTCACAGTACAATAAGATGCTAATGCAACACCACAAAATATATAAATAAATAGCTTTTAAATTACTTATCACATTACATTACTGAAGCTAAAACTGGTCAAATTAAAAATTTTCCATTAGCCTTTGGTTAGCAAGCTAACATCTTCGCTTACTAGCTTAGCATAGAGCTAACTTCTTGTGTCTTCCTTAAAGGGATAGTTCACCCAAAAATGTAAATTGTCATATTCCAAACCTGTATTAGTTTCTTTCTTCTACCATCAACCATCAACAATTTCTTAATTTTTTTCCTCAATTTGTGTTCAACAGAAGAAACTCATACAGGTTTGGAACAACATGAGGGTGAGAAAATTATGACAATTTAAATTTTTTGGTGAATTATCCCTTTAACCATAAATGTGTGTTTTGCTATCTATAGTGCCACAGTAAATTTGACAAATATTGAATATTGTGAATAATACTGCATCTCACCTTTGGATGTCTACTGAGATACAGAAAATTGTTCTTCCTCAAAAAAATGTATTTAAATTGCCATTGCGCCCATTTATCTAACTTTAAATCTTTCCGCACCATTGACGAGATTTTCTGTCATTTGTGACACAGCGCTTCCCTGAAATTGACAAGTTTCTCCAGCTTTCCATGTTTTCACTTATATAGTAGAAGGCACTGTATCATCACATCATCTTCTGATGTCCAGATACGTATTCCAGAAGGAGTGGCTAAAAGATTGCTTACACACAATTAAGCCAACATGATCATCAAACATTAAACAGCATATAGATCAAACCAAATGAAATGTCGAACCCACTAATTTGTAAATGACTGTGCAGGTTTTGGGGGTGTTGATGGACTCAATCATTCTGAATCCAATCTGGATTAAGTTTTTAACAAAAACAATATTCAACACGCAAAAGTTCACTAATATAGTACAATCACTTGCTTCAGTGAACTTGTTCTTCTTGTGGCCAAACAAAAACTATCACTCTAAAAAATGCTGGGTTAAAAACAACCCAAGTTGGGCTGAAAATGGACAAACCCAGCAATTGGGTTGTTTTAACCCCGCGGTTGGGTTAAATGTTTGCTTAAAACAAACCAATTCAACCCAATTTAAATTTGGAGTGTATGCATATTCTCATATGCTCATGTTGCACAGCATTATTACTGCAAAGTAGAATGCCCATTTTGGAAAGTAATTATGAGATAAATGCATTATCACAATTAATACGCAGCAGTAGGTAAACTCCTCTGGAAGCTGTTGATGTGCAACACCACAGTGAGGTATCCAGGCATGTACGAACAGGCTGCATTATTTCAGCCTCAAGCTAAACCATTAGCACTATTAAAATGACATGCATGTCTAGGAGAGAAACTGGTTCACGATTGATAACAACATATACAGATATGAGACATGTGCAAAACTGCACAATTTCAAAGCGACTCGTCAATTAATTGGTCTTAAGGACCAAATGCATTTTTAGAGGGTGTTACATTAGCATTCTTGCAATAAAACCATGTACACAGAGTGTAAAAGAATAAAAACAAAATGAAATGTCTTGAATCTTGAGACGCATTTTTAAAAGGTGTTCATATAAAGAACGGTAATTATAACTATAACTATTTGAGTGTCCACACCAATGCACAATAACGTTCTGTTTACAATAAAGCAAAGTTTCTTGGCAGCCATCTTTGAAACACCTGAAATCTTTGAAATTTTGTTTCTAAACACTCAAAAACAAAAACAAAAAAAAACACAGCATTTTCCGACTGGACCAAGCTAATGTGCATGCACAGTCCTAAACGCGCGCCTCAGAACACTGACTGTTTCTATAGGAACCGGAGCGTCTAATGGCAGCTGCATTGATGCGTTGACTTTACCAATTGGCTCATTTCTTTAGAAGGCGGGACTTATTCCGTTATATTGCACACTGCACTTTCTCCCATTTATAATAACAGGAGTGAACTGTCTTTCTGTATATAAAATCTTTGTTATAAGCGTGTGCTGCAGTTTCGTCAGCTGCCCCATTCAATGCTTGAGCTCTTTAAGGTCAGGTTGATTCTGATTGGCTGTTTTTATTGTGCGCCTGCTAGAAAATAAAAATTCAGATTTCAAGTAAAATTGTTCCTCTATGTCGTAAATAGAATTCGGATGGTTATTAAAAATGTATAGTTATGGTCTTTGGTGTGAATGGGCTTTAAAAGTTGTTTGTAAAAGACAATATTTTAAGATGACTTAGCAATTTTTCCATACAAACTGTCTAACGGGTAAAGCACACTGTTAGCATGCTAATTAAAGTATTGTGGCTCACTTTTTCTAAACTAAAAATGTATCAAAGAAATAACTAATCTACCTCATTAATTGATTAGATGTTGGACGTAATCCATCTGTAATGCTTATAAATGTAGCTACTTCAAAGACGGTTTTAGCAAAGATAATCTGTGAATTGACACAATGCTGCACATGATCCATACTATTCCACTTATATGCTTTTAAAAGCTAAATTATGTGCATTTGGTCACAGGTGTCACTTGCAGTAAGTGCTTAGATTAACACAAACAGGAAACCCTGTCCGTCTCCTCGCTGCATCCTTGTGTCTCCATTCAGTTCGATGCGATAGATTGAGAGATATGCGATAGGAGAGACTCTTGAACAGTGGGTAAGTCCCGTTTCCAGTATCATGTAAATATTCCAACTATCCCATAATCCCTCTTCTGTTTTAGGCCAGTTGAGATGAAAGAGGTCATTCCATCTGAATGGAGCACTTGACTGAATGTGGGCAGCTGTGTGACTGCCCGTGGCTTGATGGACTATCGCTAACAATTCATGTTATTGTAAGACGTTTCTCATCTGAGTCATTAGCAAAGGCACTTAACGGTAAGTGGCACGTTATCTAAGACCGAGTCAGAGTTTCTAACATTTTACCAGCATTCTGAGGAATACGTTTCAACATTCGTCCCTCCTTGTTTTTGAAACGAATCATTTCAAATAGAAGGAAGCATGATTTTAGCCCATTGAGCCATCTCTTCCTCAGAAAGGAGGAAAGCTGCTTCATCATAGCTTGAGTTTGTAGAGCACAACTAAGCCAATGTGACAGTTGTTGAATATTTCATCGGTCTGAGGTTTCCTGAGGGAAACCTTGCTGCTACTGCTAGAACTGAAAAGATTTGAAAGAATACTACACTATTCTAGAGCAAGTTTAACTCAGGGAGACAACCTGGTTAAAGTTTGACGGGAGAAGAGACTGAATTAGGCTACTGCTTTATTAAGAGATGGAGAATAGCTGGACTTGCGCTAGACAAGAAACAGAAACTAGATGCATAGAGATGCATATTGGCACCATTTTGGTTACTGGCTGAAATAAAACATTTTGTAAATTTGTCTCTAAATGATCCAAATGCAAAAATTTCACAATTAAATATCACATTTTCAGTGTTATTAAATTGTGAATCTCAAAATAAGTATCTATTTTTACACAAATTAATTACAAATTAAAAATATATATTTTGAACAATTTTATTTAGACAAAAGTGTATATAAAAATACATTTTCATGTCAGCCATTTATTTACTGACCCTAACATGAAACTAAAAAGTACAGTACAGTGCGGTTATCTTCTAAACTCTAGAGAGAACAAACATGTGGTTTTGGCCTTGAAAAGATGGTAGTGGCTTTCAAACAGGTTGTTTCAACTCATAGGGGTCAACCGAGAACAAATACACTATTACAAAAGGACAATGAAATGTTTCTTCGCTACCAAGTTAAATGGAGGCCTCTTTAGAATGATTGTTTATTACCCCGAGATTGTGTCTCTAGTGTGCAAAAATTCCCTGAACAGCCCCCATCTCCACCTCTCCCTGGTTACTCTACACCTCCCAAGCCCTGAATTAAGGAGTGGAGATGTTCTGTCTTGATGATACATGCCCGGAACCTCCCACAACTTTTGACTCATGTTGAGCGAATCTGCTCTTTCACAGGAAAAGTGGTCTTTATGCAGACATGTATAACACATATCATTATTTTTGATATCACACCCAGAACATCACCCAAATGCTTGTTAAACGCATCAAATCACACTCAATTTTCAAGTTGAGAACTTGGGGTTTGCCACTTCCCCTTCCTCGCTACTATCTCAGAAACAACCATTCATGTTATGCAGTGTTAAATTCACTTTTCTCACTCCGTCTGTCAGGAAATGATGGTCTGAGGTTAGTTTTATATTGAGTGGAATTTGACTCCTCAAAAAAACAAGCGGTTGGGGGGGGGAGCCTATATGTTCCTTTGTGACTGCTCAGTGTTAATTCAGTAGGTCTGTGCTGGTGTTGGGGTGTTCACTGACATCCGAGGAGAGCTTTGTTAATATTTCATGAGAGCTGAGCTGACCGCACAAAGTACGGAAAAGATATCAGTGTGCAAAAATATCCTAGACAGGTAATTAAGTGTGAATCACACTTAAGTTATGCCAGTGCAACACACTGTTTCAGTCAGAGAACTAAAGCCCATTCACAACAGGAATTATAAAAGAACTATAACATTCAATACTTGGTTCAGTCGTGTAACCGTTAGATGCTGCAGTCTGATAGATCCTTTACATGCAATCTTCAATCACAATTTACTTGGCACAAGCTGATTCTGCAGCCAAAAACCACAATTTAAATACTTGCCCAACATTTAAATGGTCTAATTCAGAGTTCACTGTAAGCTGGTTCTGCAGCGCTCCTCCCCCAGCTCCACCTGTCTAGATCTGCTAGATCTTTGCAGCAGCAGCAGTGTGTAACAGATCTAGTTGGCCAAGACCAAATACATTAACATTGTCATGTCCATTAACATGCTAAAACTATTCAGAGAGTTTTGTAGTTCATGACTGAACTCCATTAAGAGCCATACCAATGGACGATTATTATAAGCGTGGGCTGCAATTATGCCACATGCTGTTTTAAATGCACAAGCTCTTCAAACTCAAGTAGATTCTGATTTTCTGTGAAATTTGTGTTTATTTATCAGCTGGAAAAAATCATTTTGAAAGTGATTCCAGTGACGTTTCTCCAAGTCGTTATCATTATAGCTGTGGTGTGGACTTTCTTATTTTCGAAGAATCAGAACTGTATCTTTATTGTTAACGGCCTTTGTGTAAACGGGCCTTTACAGAGAGTTTATAAAACAATTAACCTTGAAAAGTCCTACAGAGCAATTGGCTTGGCTATGTGCAGATTATGAAGCTATCAGACAATCTTATCCATCTCAGCCAGCTGGTCATTCACCACAGATTTCATATAGCTACGAATCTCACTCCGCGTTCATTAAACATACATGGGCCATTAGGGATTATAGATATGGAGAGAGTGTGTAAAGGAACACTCTGTGACGCATATGCTGGGACCATAAAATGCAGCAGACATGAATTATACAGAAAGGTAGCGAGAAAGAAAGAGAGAAGTAAAGATAAAGATGCTAATTGATCTAACAAAACTGTAAAATACAAGCAAACGGACATCCTAAGCGAATGGTGCTTATGGGTAATTTCCTTGCCCCCTCTGAAAGTGTATTTATGAAGAGGGGATCACGCTGCCCCTTGCTGTCCTAATATAGGACAATATCAAGGATTTGTGCCTGTTGTGAGGATTAACGGCTATGTGTGAGCCCAAATGCTGTAAATCTCATCCTAAAACCAATGCCAGTCAGTCGGTAAAGCAACCAGCTGGCCCCTGACTGCACTACTAATGTGCACAACTCAGGAACTCCCACAAAGAGCATATTCCACATCCTGTCTGTGTTAATATCTGCTACAACTGACCCACATAAATATATAAATAGACTGTCATATGGTCTTTCATCTGTTCATATTTATTTCACATCTTGTGAGAGAAAAAAAAAAAAAAACATATCCAATCATCCTCTTTCTTGTGTAGGGCATGTTGATGCCGTCCAAAATCCAACTGGAATTCAATTGGCCCAAAACTAGACTCTGTAATGCTGGCTAAATCCATGTCATTAAGTTTTGCAGAATTTAGTTGCTTCTTTAAGAGATAAACCACTCAGAGAGGCCATGACTTCTTGCTTCCTTGCTAACCCGACAAACAGGAAAGGGTGTATCCACAAGGAACGCTATTTCCTCCGAGGCAGATTAAACACGTTATTTCTTTTACAGTTTAAGTAGAAACTTAATTATGAGAAAACTTTGATTGTATCATATTTCTTCAGACTGAAAGAACTAAAGATAAATCAGCTTTTCAGCTGTGGTCACAGTTGGGAAGTAAATAAAACATGGTGCAGCCCCACCCAGACACATGCACTAACAGAAGACCCAGAGTAACAATGTAAAAGAAAGAGGCTTAAATAACACATGAATTAGACATGTTAAATTAACTTCACATTCCACCAAACCAGGGTCTTTAACACAGTTTAGCTAGTTTAAATTCATGCTTCACCTATACAACCTGCAAGGTGTTACAGGTGTGGCACAGACCAGCATTCAAAACATGCTGGTTGTGTCGAAAAACAGTGGTTATATGTCAACAGCACACATCAACATCAGCGTGTCCAAGCAAACGCTATACATTGCATAATCTGATACAAAAACCCAATCTGAGAGAGATGAATACAGTGTTGAGTGTATTAAAGGGACAGTTCTCCCAAAAACAGCTCTCGTTATACTTTGAAAAGTCGAAGAAAAGACGTATACTTTCTACACACAATCTTCAGCAAGTTTTAAAACAAGTTTTAAACCGTAAACGCTCGCGAACAGAAATCGTCTTTGCGTGGAATTAGGAAACCATAGCAACAGCAGCTCTATCCCTGTCTCTATCGGACAGTACATCAGTAAAACGGAAGTACTCTCATTATTTATCAACTTAACATAAATCGTAGGTATGTTTTTAAAATGTATTTTAGAATAGTTAACGCGTCTAATTTGCGTTCGAGGCGGCGAAAGACAAGTTGTGTTGCGCAAAACGAAGCGATTGAGACGAAATTATTTTAAAAAGTTGACCTTTCATTGCCGACAGCCTCAGTCCAAGTACTTTTTATTATTATTATGGTTTCCAGAAAATGAAAATGATGGTAACTGAGATATCCCTTTGTATCATCAGAAGAACGAAACTCCTACAGGTTTGGTGCAGGGTGTGAGTAATGACACAATTTTCACTATTGGATTAACTATTCCTTTAAATCTATCGACGTACAGCACTTCAATTTTTTATTTATTAGCCTATTAATTTGTAAGACTGTGAGTAGGCCTAGGCTTTTACGTATGTTTAATGACAACAGTTGACATTGCGAAAGTAGGGGGGTTGCTTGTGTTTCTTTGTTGGGTACAAACAGACACGTCTAAGTTATATACAGCTGTGTGCGATTAAATAGCGAGTATTTGGCGACATGCATTTGAAGTTTGGATCAGCTGTAACCCGACACACGGAAGTGGGAGCGAATATCGTACAGGTAGGTAAACCAACACCGACAACCCAGATCACCACAATAAGCCACTTTCCCAAGAGATCTATCCACGAATTAATGGCTGCTTTATAGGATCAATGTTATAGACTCGATAAAAACAGATAAAGTTGAACTATGCCAACAAAGGCACAAAATCACAATAAAACAATTCCTTTCTTTTTAAACATACAATTATAAAATCAGATTTTCGTTTACCTCAAAACGCTCGTCTCCGAACACTGCTGCTGACAGCGATCCAAGAGTCTTTTAGTTTTCCCCACCGCACAGAGTTCCAGGGAGTGCGACACTTTCTCTTGCATTCAGATGAGGGCGAACAATGTGCGTTGGGGAGAGGGCAAAGTCTCCTCCAGAGCTCCGCCCCCGATACTACGCGAGTCCCGCACCACACCCAAACCCACACCTCCGCACTCTTAACCAGCACTTACGGGACACTTTTGAACATGCATACACTTTCACTGGAAATCTGATTGTTTTAGTTGCGACTCACTTGAATATAATTAAAAAGCAATTAAAACGCAGGTTTAAAACATGCATGATATATCAACTTAAAAGTATTTTCTTGGTTTCGGTACAAATTTCATTTTCTATTTTACTTTTATATTGTCAAAACATCAGTACATTTACAAAAAGCATTTGCTTGGGAAACGTTTTCTGTAATTTTAATAAAATGATTAACTTAATATAAAATATATATATATATATATATATATATATATATATATATATATATATATATATATATATATATATATATATATATATATATAAAACACTTATATAATGTGTGTGTGTTTGTGTGTGTATACAGGCCTATATGTGTGTGTGTGTGTGTGTGTGTGTGTGTGTATATATATATATATATATATATATATATATATATATATATATATATATATATATATATATATATATATAGTGCTTATATAGGCTATAGTGATTGAAGCAATGGCTGAAAGGCGTATTTGTATGTGTGTTGTTTCTGGTCTGTGATCATTGCTAAGTATTTGTCTCTGCTGTTTCGTATTCTGTCATAAACTTCTTATCAGAAGCAGTGAGATCTTCTACCTGGAGGGCATATTCCCATCAGCGGCACCGCACCTTAGCATTGCGACATACAGGGTGCTGCGACATGACTCATGTCATTCTCACAATGCAATATGATGATCTGTCTGCCTAATCACCTCTTAAACTATCCTCTCTTCCAATTCATTTAAAGAGCTTTTATTCTAAAATTACACTTCTCAGGCTTCAACCAATTCCACAGGTTGTGAAATCTACCATTTTTTAATATTAGAACTATTTATAATCTTGTTTTGTTTGTTATCTACTTCAGAGTTTGGAATCAACAATACTGTGTATCAGCATATGCCCACAAACATCTTAAAGATCTTCTGAATCATCAGTTTTGAATTAACAGTATATTTGACATAATATTTGTATTTTTTATTTTTATTAATTTTTTTAAATCTAGAGATATGAGTGCTCATGTTCTAAATAGTTCAACAAATCTGTCACGCTTGAGAAGGTTCTCAAAAAATGCTGGTGTTGGCTTTCAAGAGTGATGCATTTGGCAATGATTTGACTGCTGTGGAGTGATTCAGATTACTGTTTACCAATGTGCAAAACATAGTTCAGAGGAAAAGGAGGGAGAGTGAAAAGCTAGAAAGGGGTGGAGGAGGGAGAGGGGTGTGGCTGGGACACTCCTTTGTGCTGAAAGCGTGACAGCTGTAAAAATAATAGAAGTCAAAATCAATTGGTCAAAAATCAGGAAGTTTAGCAAAGGAGAAGAATAAAAGTACATGTTGGATTAATGGAAACTGCTTTGGATTTCTGCTTTTTGACACATAACCAGGAACAAAGACATGCAAACAAAGAGCTAAAAGGGCTGCTTTCATTCCAGCAATCAATACTACTGATGCTTGGGATCTATTCATGACGATTCTAACCTGGACAGTGCCAAATGAAAATCAATTAAAAAAAATTATCTTAGAACACAGTGAAGAAGTCAAGTCAGGTCACCTTTGTTTATACAGCACTTTATACAATAGAGATTGTTTCGCACGCACACACATGCACACACACGCGCGCGTACACACACACACACACGTTTGTTTTTGTGAATTGTGGGGACATTCCATAGGCGTAATGGTTTTTATACCGTACAAACCGTATTTTCTATCCCCCTACACTGCCCCTACCCCTAAACCTACCCATCACAGGAAACTGCACATTTTTACTCCCCAAAAAACTCATTCTGTCTGATTTATAAGCTTTTTGAAAAATGGGGACATGGGTAATGTCCTCATAAGTCACCCTCTCCTTGTAAAACCTATGTCATACCCATGCCATTATACACATTTGTGTCCTGATATGTCACAAACGCACACACACACACATGTTGCTGGCGGTGTTGCTGTAGTATCACTGAGATACTATTATAGTTTTTATTAATATTTTGGTTTTATTTTTATATTTTAGTCATTTTGTTGTGTTTTGTCATTTTTAATAGTATTGTTTTCTAATATGTTTATAGTTTTTATTCATTTTTATTTAAATTTTTGTTATTTTAGTATCAAGTTAAACTAAATCAAATGAGCAATGTTGCCTTGCAGCTGAAAAGAAATTGAATATTTTAATTTGATTTCAGTTAGCATTTATCATCTTCCAATTAACGAAAATGTTTTTTTAAATGGTTTTAGTTACAGTTTTAGTTTTATTTAATTATAATAACCCTGGTTTGTGGTCAATATTTCAGAAAAGCCTTAGTCTGAATGGAGGTCAGAGGTCAGCATTCCCAAGCTGCCTTTCATGCTTAGCTCGGGAAGCCAAAATAGCTCAACATGAGCAGCAGACACACACATGTTTCTCCACTGCTCCACTGAATTCAGCTCAATACTCTTTAGAGAGGATTACTCATTGTACAGTAAACAGCATCATTGTTTTAAAGAGAAAGAAGACGTATGAACGTGCTGCTTGGAGGAACATGTTCATCCAAACCAGTGTAATTAACACGAGTGAAAGCAAGCGGTATTGTAATAAAAGGCCGTCTTTGTTGATCGGTTAGTGTTTTGCAGGAGATTTCTAAAGCTGTCGAGCCAAAATTCAGAGGATTTAAAAGGGTGGCAAAAAGTGAATGCAAACAATAGGCCTTTCTATAAAATAAATACCCTTGTCACGTTCTTTCAAATGTGAATTATGATGTTAGAAAGAGTATAATTTTTTCTTCAACCACCCACTAACTTTAGCTAAATGTCTAAATGCCTCTCATCTCTGCTGACATGACGGGGAATAATTGAGCTTCTTAACATGGGAAAAGTGGTGGCCCTCCAGGATTGACAAACGTAATGGAGTTGTTTCTACCAAATCTGATGAATTTTGTACTTCATTCTAAAGAAGTCAGTTTGATTCAGTCATATTAAATACGTTTTTTGTGACTGTAATCAATCAGTTAACGTAGACGCTATCACAATTTCCAATGTTTTATGACTTTAATTTGTCTGTATGTTTTATGAATACATTTAAAATTACCAAATTATTAAGATTTATATCATCAGGAAATAAACACTGAGCTAGGGGGTAAGTTATGCAGCGAATGCAGAAACAAACAGATGATTAAATACAGGTTATGATGGAATGATAATGAAAGTTCACTCTGTACTGTACACTACAGTTCAGTACAGAGTCGGTAAGATTTTTAAAAAATATTTGAAAGAAAGATGCTTAATCGCTGTCAAAAGGGTTCAAAAAGTGTGATTAAAAATACAATAAATCAGTAATGTAAAATATAATTAAATACTTTCTATTATTAATATATTTTACCTGTAGTTTATTCCTGTTACAGCCTTTAGTGTTACATGATTAGTGGTTAAAGTGTGATTTGGCAGGTGGGGGAACCCTCAAATTTTGTGTAGGTGCAACAGGGAAAATTACTCACCGTGTGGCGCAACATATTGAGTATCGTGGTATAGCAATACTTTTTTGGGATAAGAGTGTCACTGTGGCACACACAATACTTATTTACTTGATATTTTAATAGTTTTATTTTGGTCCGTCTACATCTGATATGATGACGATAATATGTTAAGATTCAAGATTCAAGATTCAAGAGTTTTATTTGTCACATACACAGTTATATACAGAATATACAACCGGCAGTGAAATGTAAACAGGTCCGCTCCATGGACAGTGCAAATTCACAGTTAAAAACACAAGGAATAAATTATAATAGAAATAGGATATTACTATCTATATATATATATATATATATATATATATATATGTCTATATCTGTAGAATTATAAATAATCAAGTCAAGAGAAAAAAAGGTAACAAATAAGGATAAAGTGGAATAAAATAATTGAAGTAGACTTTGCAGTGAGTAAACTGTAGACTTATAAATATGTGGTTAACAAATGTATAAAGAGTATAATGTGCAAACAGGTTTATAACAGGTTGTTACACAGTAACAACGAGAACAGAAAGTGCAGTGCAATGTCAGTGTATCGATGTTTATCCTGGCGTGAAGTCACGTGATGTTAAGTGACTGAGTTCAGGAGTCTGATGGCCTGGGGAAGAAGCTCCTCCTGAGTCTCTCAGTTTTGGCCATCAGGCTTGGAAGCGCTTACCAGATGGTAGCAGCGTGAAATGAGGGTTTGCAGGGTGATTAGAGTCCTTGATGATCTTGGTAGCTCTACCTTTGCAGCGTTTGGTGTACGCATCCTGCAGAGGCGGGAGAGCTGACCCTGAGATATCGGATAAGCGCACTACTCTTTGCAGGGCTTTGCGGTCATGACTGGTGC
The DNA here is from genome assembly GCA_018749465.1 of Paracanthobrama guichenoti. Classification (NCBI taxonomy): domain Eukaryota; kingdom Metazoa; phylum Chordata; class Actinopteri; order Cypriniformes; family Gobionidae; genus Paracanthobrama; species Paracanthobrama guichenoti. The sequence continues at coordinate 8,883,372 of CM031953.1, read as the reverse complement.
TGTTCCCATACCACGCTGTGATGCACTGAGTTAAAACACTTTCTATCGCCCCTAAATAGAAAGTTTTCAGGATAGCTGGTGAAACCCTGAATTTCCTCAGCTGGCGCAGGTGGTACAGTCTTTGCCTGGCTTTTTCACCTGTGTCTGAATGTATGAGCAGTCCAGGTCAGGTCCTCGGAGATGTTTACACCCAGGTACTTGAAGCTGCTCACTCTCTCTACTGGTGACCCGCTGATCATGAGGGGGGAGTATGTCCGTTGCTGTCTCTTCCTGAAGTCCACAATCATTTCTTTGGTCTTGCCAACATTCAGAGAGAGACAGTTGTCCTGGCACCATGATGTTAGATGCTCCACCTCGTCCAAGTATGCCGTCTCATTGTTGTTGGAAATGAGGCCCAGGACAACAGTATCATCAGCAAATTTGATGATAGAGGTGGAGCTGTGTGTGGACAAACAGTCATGCGTGTAGAGAGAGTAGAGCAGGGGCTCAGGACACAGCCCTGTGGAGCTCCCACACTCAGGGTGATGGATCTGGCCTATTCTCACCACCTGAGGCCTGCCAGTGAGGAAGTCCTCAATCCAGTGGCAGAGAGAAGGATTCAGGCCGAGATCCAGGAGTTTGGAGGTTAGCTTGGTGGGAACTATGGTGTTAAAGGCTGAGCTATAGTCAATAAATAGCAGTCTTACGTAGTTCCCACTTTTTGCTGTCGATGTGAGTGAGGGAGGAGTGGAGGACATGAGAGGTGGCATCTTCAGTCGATCTATTGGGACGATAGGCAAACTGAAGAGGGTCCAAAGTGTCAGGAATGAAGGCGCAAATGGTGTTTTTAATGAGTCTCTCAAAGACCTTCATGACTATAGGCGTGAGAGCCACTGGGACGATAGTCATTTAGGCAAGAGGGTTTACTGTTCTTAGGGACAGGGATGATGGTGGATTTTTTGAAGGAGATGGGGACCACAGATGTGCGAGGGACTCATTAAAGATAGATGTAAACAACCCGGCGAGCTGATCAGCACAGGACCGCAGAACACGACCTGAGATACCATCTGGCCCGGCAGCTTTTCCTGACGATCCACACGCTTGAGTGCTCTCCGAACTTCATCCTCTGAGACAGAGATCACGTGATTGTTGCTGCTCTGAGTAATTCCCTCTGACGCGCCACTTGGCGGAGTCGCGTTACGCGGTTACAGTCAAAGCGAGCATAGAAAGAGTTTAACTTCGTTCACGAGCAACGGATCAGCACTCACCTCTGCAGAGGATTTAGATCCAAAGGAGCAGATGGACCTCAGACCTTGCCACATGCGCGCGCGAGTCGTTGAGTTGGAAATGAGACTCCACTCGGTCTTTATAACGGAGTTTTGCGGCTTTAACTGCTCGTCTGAGAGCATAGCAGGACGATCTGTATTCATTCATATTCCCTGAATGGAGACTGGCGTTATGTAAGCAAGCAGTGCGTTTCACTGCCGCGCGGATTGAATTGTCCACCCACGGTTTCTGATTTGAGAAGGACGTTATTGTTATTGTTTGCGTGGCTTGCTCTGTAAGCGTGTTGATGAAGCAAAGCGCCACGTCTGTGAACTCGCTTACGACGTCAGCTGAACTCGCTCGAACATGTCCCAATCCACATCGCCCAGAGCTGCCTGTAGCGCGGTCTCTGAGTGGGGTGATAACGCTTAACTTCCCGCCTCACCGGGGTTCCTGGAGGAGCTTTTGTTTGTATTCGGGAGTGAGGAAAATGGCGGCATGATCCGATTTGCCAAGCGCTGGAAGTGACAGCGCTTTATAGGCGTTCTTAAGCGGAGTAGCAGTGATCCACCGTGTTTGCTCCTCGTGTGGGGCAGGAGACGTGCTGGTGAAAGTTTGGCAGGACTTTCTTTAGGTTTGCTTTGTTAAAATCGCCCGCGACAATGAATGCAGCGTCGGGATGTTGGTTTATGGCGCCGCTGGCAACATCATGAAGGCCAGATAAAGCCAGCGCTGTGTCTGCCTGCGGTGGGATGTGCGGCGGTCGCGACAACCGCAGAAAACTCCCTAGGCAGATAGAATGGGCGGCAGATGATTGTTAAATGTTCCAGATGAGGCGAGCAGGACCGCGAGAGAATGGTGATGTTCCTGGGATCGCACCATTTCTTGTTGATCATGAAACACACTCCACCGCCTTTGGATTTACCGGCCTCGGCTGTTCTGTCCATCCGAAAAACAGAAGTTCTCCGGCGGCGTCACAGCTGTGTCCGGGACCGTGGCGTGAGCCATGTTTCAGACAAACAATAGATATTACAGTCTCTCATGTCCCGTTGAAAACTTATCCTGGCTCTAAGATCGTCCATCTTATTATCCAAGGAAAAAACATAAAATTGCTGAGCACCACAATATGGAACACAACCTTGTTTTTCACATTGTAAATTCAAACATAAAAATGGGAAGTCCAAAACGGATTAAAATGTAACACACTAAAATGGCTGAAGACACAACTACAACATAAATAAATCATAACCTAGATAGACCTATTGCAGAGTCAATGTCAAAATGCAGAATCAAATGTTTTGTTGTATCATAAAACATAAGAAACAACAAAACAACAATGTATGATGGTCTAAATATTGTGGCTATTCTTACATCCAGTCAAAATATCTCCCATATTGACTGGTACTGTGACTTGATTTGTCCTTTTAACTCCACTGCAACCAGTCCCGGATTAAGAACATGTAGGGCCCTGGAGCTTTAACAAACCCAAGGGCCATAGTAGCCGATCTTGGAGCCGCAACGTTTTCTACCACACACTGTCAGAAAAAAAGGTACAGTGCTGTCACTGGGGCGGTACCCTAAGGTACAAAAGTGAATCTTTGTACCTTACTCACCCCTATAAATGGTACATATTAGTACTTTAAGAGAGCGTATTAGTACCTTTTCGGTTTTGTACCTTAGGGTACCGCCCCAGTGACAGTGCAGAAATAATTTGTATTTTTTAAAAACTAAATCATCAAAGCACAGAGATACATGATGAGTATATACTGTCTGAATATTCCATTTCAATATTAAGTAGGCCTATATATATAAATATTCCAGGCTGCAATACATTAACTCCAGATATGAGGTCAAAGCAAACAGGTTTCCAGAAACAGCAACAACTTTTTAACATACAACTGCCTTAAAGAGTTTTACAACCAGTGAGGTCCCAAATTTGAGCTATTTAGAGGGGTTCAAGGGGGGCATGGTCCCCCAAGACAATTTTGATTTCTCTGATCTTTCATATGTGCATTTTAAGATGGTTGAAGGCTAAAAAAATAATAATAAAATGTTAGTGGGCAGTAGATTATCTGTCATGCACTCTCAGAAAAAAAAGGTACAGTGCTGTCACTGGGGTGGTACCCTAAGGTACAAAATCGAAAAGGTACTACTATGTACCTTTAAGGTACTAATACGCACTCTTAAAGTACTGATGTACCTTTTAAGGTAGCCTACTGATATGTACCATTTAGGAATGAGTAAGGTACAAAGATGTACCTTTTCACTTTTGTACCTTAGGGTACCACCCCAGTGACAGCACTGTACCTTTTTTTCTGAGAGTGTGCTCTCTCCTCATTTCATCACTCCTTCTTTTTCTCTCAGTCTCCTTCTGTTGCCCTGTCTCTTCCCCTCCTAAAGCTGAGCTCTGACTGATTTTCGTCTGTGTCAGAGAAGAAAGTAAACATAGGGTCAACTGCTATTTAGCCTATATTTGATTAAGCATTTTCTTAGACAAGTTAATTCACTGAAGGCTACGAACGCTAGGTAAATACGTTTAATAAATTAATTCACATTATACACACACATTCATTATCTTCTGCCTAATCTGATGAAATTATTTTACAGCATGTATTATATACACCTCTGAAAAATACCGAGGTCTGGACCACGGCGACCTCATAGCTGTCTACGGCCATGATTACAGTCGTGTAGGCAGCCTATAGTTTACCTCAACACTTCCGTTCACATGGTCGGAGCTAGAGGTCTGGTTCAGCTAGTTTCGCCACAGAGCCTTTACTGTACACATGATGTTGCGTTTGACGCGACTGCCTGGCGCTCGTTATCACTTCAATAGAGCGGCGAAAAATTGGAAAGCTCGCCGCTCTATTGAAGTGATAACGAGTGCCAGGCTGTGCGTGAGGACCGTTCAGGTGTTGTGCCGAATTTCGACCCTCTGCCAAATTATTACCCGGGGGTCGGAATTCGGCACAACACCTGCCCACTTTAACCCCTGTACATGATCCTTCAGAAATCATTATGCTGATTTGGTCCCCAATAAACATTTCTTATTATCAACTTTAAAAACAGTTATGCTCCTATATATATATATATATATATATATATATATATATATATATATATATATATATATATATATATATATATATATATATATAATGTAAACTTTTTCAGGATTCTACAATAAATAGAAAATTCAAAAGAACAGCATTTATTTAAAGAATTTTTAATATAATTTTATATCCAAAAGCCCAAAGGTTTTCACTGTTGAACAATTTAATGTATCCTTAAATACAAATTATTGTATTATTTTAGGTTAAAAAAAATAATATACGGTCATACGACCTAAATGTTTGAATAGTAGTGTATATAATAAAAGAAGCATAAAAAACTACTAAATAAAACTGAAACATCAACTACAACAATCAAAACAAGGTTTTTGAGTTCTTATTGCAGTACTGCAATGACCTGAAATACAATTTTAATTCAATAAAATGAATAATATTACTGAAGCCCAAACAGTAGAACATAGGGCTATAGCAATGCCAAGGTTGTAGGTGATGAAACGTACAGGCCTAAATGTGGGCCTACAGTAAGTAGCTGAATAAAACAGTTTGCCAAATGCATAAATATGTAAGATTTGCTCCATAGTATAGGGTGAATTCAAGTAGAAAGACCGGGGAGTGTTGTAACACTCAGTGTTAGGTCAGTTGTGACAAGTCATAAAAGAGCTGTGGTATTGTCATAAATATAAGCTCCCATCTCCTTTTTGAGGTCAGTGGCATGTGACTGTGAGCAACATAGATCTGATGAACACTGATTTTCAGGAAAGAACATTAAAGAACAAAGGAAAGGAAAGAACAAAACATTTTATGAAGTTTATTTTTTACCTTGCAGTCATTGTATTGTAGATACAATTATATGATTTGCAGAGCCCAAAGTAGCTGTGTATCTAGTTTAATTTGATGCCTTGCAAAAATGCTAACATCAAACTCACATGCTAAAACAGTTAGCTATGGCTGTTTGGGGTGGGGATAGTTCATTAAAAATGTTACAATCAACCCCTTATGATGACTCTGTGAGTCCAGTTATCAATCACATCCCACAAAGTGTTTTTGTTACACATTGGGGGATCTATTTGGTAAATGTGTTTCCATCTCAGTTTATGTGTGTGTCTTATCGGATATATTATCCGCCTCAAATGGGCTTTTTTTTTTTTTTTTTTTTTTTTTTTTTACATTTATATGCATCTTGATGTTTCTATTCAGCATTTTTATGTGATATCTCAAAATTCACCTAAAAATAGGTGGATGGAAACATAGCTATAGTTATTGAACCCTTAGGTGACAGGAATACTCACACAAACACACATGGCAGTTATTGCATAAATGAGATAAAATCACCTCGCCAGCTACTGTGACAACTCACCTCAGTAGTGCAGTAACAACAGAACTCTTTATATGTGACATAATTCAAATAATCTGTGATTGTGTAGTACACATCCAACTGAGTTTAATCTGTAGTAGACAAGTACTACTGTGTAAATTGGTGAGATCTAGCACAAACAACCACTGAGTTACTGGTGCTCAAACAAAAAGTGTTACTTCCATGCCCGGTCTCTGTCACCTGAATGGTAAAAATAGGCCATTTTAACTGATTATTTTACCCCTTAATGCAGAAACCCAAGAAAAGTTTCAATTCACTTAAATGGATCTCCTGACAGCACATCTGACACTCTGAACAGCTGAGCATTCCTCAGTGATTGAGCGACCTCTGATGGAGCACGAGCACAGCGCGTTCATAGCGGATCTGCCCACGGTGCACGGGCTCTTGACAGCCGAGGCGCTTCCGACAAACTTCACCCCGGGCCAAAATCATAAGCGATACATGGACAAAGGAGGACAAACAAGATAAAGTAAGTTTCACGCATTTATAAATGAACGGTCTACACAATGAACTAACTGGCAGCTGATTCGTGAGATGAATAAGTTGGACAGAGAGGAGACTGTTCTCGTTGTTTGGCAGGGTGGGACTTTTCATCTCTACTCATGCATTTGATTACAACTATCTAGCACTACAGTTGAGTTCACTCGATTGTGTTGTTTATAACGGTTAGCAGGATGCAGTAGGCTATAAATGATTTCCTTTTTTCTTTTCTTCGTATTCTGCACTTCCTCACTACCAAATGTTTTTTTAAGTTATGGACAAATTAAATAAACGTTTTCTGTTTTCTCAGTGCGCTTTAGCCTAAAACCTGAATGGACACAGGGCATTTCTGACCGGTGCCATCCGCAATAGGCCTACCGGTGTCCACGTTCCCCTACAGCCCGGTGCCGAGCCCTTTCAAAAATAATAGCCCACAGATTACAGTTTTTTTTCAAATTGCTTACACACAAAAAGTGAAACTTGAGGCCCACTCTGTGAAACCATTCACTATCACTACACCTAATCTTCAGACCAAGTCTGCAAAACTACAAACACATTATACGCTTTACACTTTGTTTGCAATTGAAAAACATAATTTTTGCAAAACTCTAAACAGTTCTCTACATCACACACCACCCAAAACTAACAGCTCTTGTGTTTCGTTTGGAAAACACTGCCATTTAAATAGCACAATAATTTCCTGATTACCTACACCCAACGATCATGTGAATATACATGAATAAGTCGTCACCTTTTAGTTTCAAAGCAGCTTCACAATAATAACAAATTCAAATTCTCCTGAAAAAACAGCTCTAACAAGCCAGAAGTGTCATTATTCAGCTAAAGTCAGTTTAATGTTGATTCAGTTCAGTTCAATAACTGTAAAATACATCAATTGTGCTGTACTGTATATACAGTGTATTTGTGCTGTGCAAAAGACAACATGTGGTAGTGTTTTACATTTATTTTTGTATCTGTGTGTAGCGTGTATGTGGCTAATCATTTGATGTTTGTGTGTAGTTATGCAAAAAAAAAAAAAAAAACATTTTTTTGGAAGAGTTGGAAATAGTTTTGAATGAAGTGTTTGATTTTGCAAGAGACGTGTGATGTTTTGCATGTTGTGTGCGTGTTTTGTGGTTTTGTGTAGTTTCAAGAAATGGAGCCATAGTTTCAGAAATTGTGTGTAAAAGTAAACGTGTAATTTTGACGCTGGGACTAGGATAATAACTATTGCACTCATTGTAGTTATGTATTGTTTAGCGAAGAAACTAAAATATGTTCTAAGAACGTTTTGAGAACATTCCCATTAAGTTTTATGAAGGTTAAAGCAACATTCCATTTTTTGCAAACATTATGTAAGGGATAACCCATGGCTAGCTGTGCATTAAACAATTTTAATGCACAACGTGGAGGCAAAGAAGCCCAATGCAAAGCCTCCGTGAAGTGCATTGAAATCGTTTAATGCACAGCTAGCTGTGGATTATCCTGCTTATACCATGGTCATTTGCCAACATTGACAAATTAAAGCTGTTATTGATGTTTGCAGTGCAGTATTTGATGAGAAGGGTAAAACTGACAGTTATTTTCGTCAGTTACGGCTCGTTAGATCTAGCATTCTGCCCGCTTTGAATCAGACACAGAGATAATGTAGTGCGAAAGATTACATTTATTTGAATGAATGAATTATAGCATTTATTTGAATTAATTATTGAGAGAGATTCGTACCTCACAAGATGTAATATAAATCTCTGGTGTCTCCAGAATGTGTCTGTGAAGTTTCAGCTCAAAATACCCGCCAGATCATTTATTATAGCTTGTTAAATTTGTCCCTATTTGGGTGTGAGCAAAAACGGGCTGTTTTTGTGTGTCCCTTTAAATGCAAGTGAGCTGCTGCTCCCCACCCCTCTTCCAGAAGAGAGCGGATCCTTTACATGAGCTTTGATACTCCGTCAACAACAAAACAGGCGAATCTCACTCGGCCAAAACTCTCTCAAAACACTCCTTACTTGTTCTGGATATGAAGTTAGAGCACGAAGCGTTGGTATTGACCCATCCTTCAGAAACTAATTTTTCACAAATCCAGCATTGTACTGACCCTCGTTGGTGAAGCAGTAATACGTAAAATGACATTATATATATCATCAAATGTTTTAGAGTAAATAACAAAAAACTGTGTGTTGCCTCAAGGCAACATTGTACCATAACGGAATCACATAAGGCCATACCAGACACACTAGGTTGGATACAAATATAGCATATTTGTAAGGAAAAGAGTTTAAATTATCTAAATATTTTTGCGTTTTTTGCATGATTTTATAATGCACTTATAAGAACAGTAATTCACATACTATAACTGTATATAGTATGCACATTTTCTGTAGCACTTAAAAAAGGTATAAAACACAACGGATGAGGATGAGGTGTCATGTGATGAGGAAGATGATGAGGTCATAGTGACAATCCGGGAGGGAGAGAGTGAGGGTGAGATTGAAGATGGAGATGAGGATGAAGATGGATATGCTAACTTGATATGATAACTTGATATGATGGTTTGGTAATACTTGTGTTCCACGATGGTACAATGTTGCCTGAGAACAACAGCTAAATTTGAAATGTAAATTTTTATTAAATATGAAATTTGTAATACATTAAAAACTGGATAAATGTGTTTCTTCAGGTGTCTGGTTAAAGAAATTGATGAAGAATTGATGTTTTCAATAAATATATTTATTTTTTCCTACATGAAAATGTCAAATGTTTCAATTTGTCCGTTGTGGTACAATGTTGCCTTGAGGCAACAAACAAACAAACAAAAAGAATTATGACATTTTTTATTGCTATTGTTATAATGTCCTATTTTAAGCAGGAAAAACACCACAAATATTTTTTCCCTCATTGAAATTATATTGTGTACCATAGAGGGCAACGAAGATGTGCATTTATTATTTAAAAATAGCGATGTAAATATAATTATATATATATAATTGCTGCTCGTTGCTGAGAAATATAATGTAGTGATCCAGTAGCAAAGCTATTATATTACTAAAAGTCGTGGGCAGCGTTGATAACATGTTTCTGTGCTCCTGAATGTGAGTGACGTAGGCAAATGTGTGTGCGCTTCAATGAAAACAGCGCATTAAAATAGAACGGTGGTTCAACTGACTTGGAACTTCCAGCCAATCAGAATCGAGTACTCAGACAGACCATGGTATAAGGGAACGTTACCTTTGAGTGTTCTCTGAACATTCTGAAACAAGTAGTTACATTTAAGTATTATATCAACTAAACCGTTTCAGGAAAAAAAGCTCCATGAATGATGTATAAAAAGTTTTTGTGCTAACGTTTTGATAACATTATTAAAGACCAGATAACATTGAAAGACCGTTACTGGAAGGATGTTTGTTCAGAACTTTGAGAGAACCTTGCCAGAACGTTTCCTGTTAGCTGGGAAGACATTAAAGTATTTGCTCTGTGAAGCTTCTTACTCATCCAATGGAATAAAATAAAGAAGTGGAAATTATGAACATGAATGTGGGTGAAATATTTTCACCTGACGCTAATGGTTTTTTGACACCCAGCAACCGATAGATGTAGACACACCTGAACAGATTCATTGACTAGGTTTACATTCACAAGAATATTCATGACAATTTGGCTCATAATCTTATTATGTCTGCATAATGTAAAACGCCTTATTGCCAGAAGCCAATATTCCAGTTTCTAGAAATCTGAATAAAACACCTGGCAAATGCCTGTCATAATCTAACACCTCTAATCCTACATCTCTAATCATAATCTAATCAGAGTATGGACTTTAATTGGAACATGTGCTAAGACTATTGTTCTCTGAATGGCCCCCGATTGGATTCATTTAAATACAGCATGAGATCATCAGCTCTCCAAGCCTGTCCACACCTGTTTTTTGATTTGCTGTGTGTGGTCAGTCCTGCTCAACTAAATAAAGCCTTTGCCATCAAATGCAAAACAGAGAACTCCGTAGTTTGTTTGTGCTCCTGCTCCTATTGTTGTGGAAGAGAAAGAACAGGGACATAGACAGTGTTTCCAGGATGATGTTAAAATTAGTGGTGACTCAGAGGGTAGAATCTGATTCTGGACTCATGGAAAACATTATGAGGAGAAATATGAACTGGGTTCCTGTTTTGAATAGTAGTTTTTATTTTGAAGGACAATATCCTGTGCTGTCATTATATCACCTGAACAATACAAAATCACTCAAAATATTTGTTCTTAATCAATTTTATCAGAGGATAACAATGGCCTTGATTTTTTTGTTCTCGTTACATTTTTTTTTTTTTTATTTCCAGTCAGCTGTTGTTGAGAACACTTTATTTTTTTTAATCCAATTTTTTGGTTCTGAATTAAACAATTTATGAATGCAATTTGTAATAGATTTCATGAACGTACATGTAGAACATGTTTTTGAACATACATTAGAGGAATATTCTGTCATCACAAACAGATGTTATTTTCATCTTAAATCAAAATTCATTTAAAATTCAGTTAGAAGTGACATTTTGCGAAAAAGTCTGACTTTTTCATAGGTAGTATTTTATGTATTCTAAATACACACAATATTCTCATATTTATATACTCATACTTTTAATAAGCTTTCCTGTAGCTCAAACAATAAGAGCGTGGCGCTAGCAACACCAAGGTCATGGGTTTGATTCCCAGGGACAGCAAGAACTGACAAAATGTAAAAATGTGTACCTTGAATGCAATGTAAGTCGCTTTGGATAAAAGTGTCTGCCAAATGCATAAATGTAAAATGTAAATGTAATAATCAGTCATACTTTGACTGTCACTGTCAGTAGCTGCATTTCCATTACCCTTCAAAATGAGCAAATTGAAAATATGCCCAATGGAAACGCGTCAATTTTGCACAAACTCCCATATATCGCAAAAAAAGTTTTTACGCTCGCATGAGGTGTTTTTTCAGGCAATAAAAAAAAAAAAGGAATATTTCGCAAAACTGCAATGGAAACAATGCAATGCACATTTACAGGTCACCTGGTGCAAGTAAAAGTTGATCATTCTTTAAAGATGACGTGGTATGTTTGAACAGAAGATGAGACAGAGTTCTTTATTAAAAGACAACGGGAATACTGAATGCTAAAAAAAGAAATGCCACAATTTATCAAGACCTTGAAGCAGATATGAGGGAGAAACACCCAGAAACACCTCATACGTGGCCACTCCCTTTGATTAAAAATAAAGGCCAGTGCGGTGGCTACCTACCAACATCCGTCACCATGAGTTTTGGAATGACGAGCGAGAGGAAAAAAATTATGTTTTAGTCGCATAACATCGTTAATGGATCATTTCGCAATAGTTTTTATCGACATTTAGAAAGTACTGAAAATTTTTTGCGCAAATCTGTAATGGAAACGCGGCTAGTGTCTCCTACACTACAATACACAAAACAATACACTATATTTTTAGGGGGAAAAAACTTATTCGAGATGAATAGAAATATGAATAGCAAAGATGCTCTATTGGGTTGAGATCTGGTGACTGTGGGGGCCATTTTAGTACAGTGAACTCATTGTCATGTTCAAGAAACCAATTTGAAATGATTCAAGCTTTGTGACATGGTGCATTATTCTGCTGGAAGTAGCCATCAGAGAATGGATACATGGTGGTCATAAAGGGATGGACATGGTCAGAAACAATGCTCAGGTAGGCCGTGGCATTTAAACAATGCCCAATTGGCACTAAGGGGCCTAAAATGTGCCAAGAAAACATCCCCCACACCATTATACCACCACCACCGTGGCAAAGTGGTAACAAGGCATGATGGATTCATGTTCTCATTCTGTTTACACCAAATTCTGACTCTACCATCTGAATGTCTCAACAGAAATCGAAATCGAGACTCATCAGACCAGGCAACATTTTTCCAACAACATGTCTTCAACTGTCCAGTTTTGGTGAGCTTGTGCAAATTGTAGCCTCTTTTTCCTATTTGTAGTGGAGATGAGTGGTACCTGGTGGGGTCTTCTGCTGTTGTAGCCCATCCACCTCAAGGTTGTGCATGTTGTGGCTTCACAAATGCTTTGCTGCATACCTTGGTTGTAACGAGTAGTTATTTCAGTCAAAGTTGCTCTTCTATCAGCTTGAATCAGTCGGCCCATTCTCCTCTGACCTCTAGCATCAGCAAGGCATTTTTGCCCACAGGACTGCCGCATACTGGATGTTTTTCCCTTTTCACACCATTCTTTGTAAACCCTAGAAATGATTGTGCGTGAAAATCCCAGTAACTGAGCAGATTGTGAAAAACAATTTTTTTTTATGATGGATTATTCATTATTCAAAATTCATCTTTGCAAATATGATTATTATGATTATAAGCTTAATTTCAAGATTCAAGATTCAAGAGTTTTATTTGTCACATACACAGTTATATACAGAATATACAACCGGCAGTGAAATGTAAACAGGTCCGCTCCATGGACACATTATCTTAATCACATTAGTTTGATCATAATATTGCGTTTACATGAGGTAAAGTGAATTGAAGTGAATTGAGTGTCAGCATTCAGTGTCAGTGATTATAATGGGTTCTATTTGCTTTTGTCGAGGACGTGTAGGCAAGTGTCTCACACTATGGTGTGAGGATGTAAATCTGTTTGACAATGTACTCTCTCTGGAGCCAGTCATATGCAAATGTATTTGCCCGTGTGATGTTAAACCCCACAATATCCAAACGAGTCGTTTTTTGGAGCTTGATTAAATAAAAGCTTTGTTAAAGGCCCATTCACACCAAGGACAAAAATGATAACGATAAAGTTATTATTATAGTTATTATATTATAGTTATTATTAATAACAGCAGAGTCCACACCACAGCTATAACGATAGCGGAACAGAGAAACAATATTGTTGGAATCACTTTCAGAATGATTTTTTTCCCTAGCTGATGAACAATAAAACATTGACAGCCAATCAGAATCCAGCCTGTTGTAACGAGCTTGAGTATTTGAAGTAACAGACAAGTACTTGCTTAGAATAAAAAGAACTATAGTCCGCTGGTGTGGATGCTAATATAGTTTAAAATCTTTATAGTTATCATTCTTGGTGTGAACCAGAGTATGTGAGCGGAGTGGGGTGGGAGCGGATGGAGCAACGTGATTTTGAATGGAGTGAGGAGCGGATTTTTTAAAAGTCGGAGCGTCATGGTTTTCACTTGCTCCGAGAGTGCTCCGCTACCACTCCATCACGAGTACAATTCATGCCAACAGCCCATAATATAACTGCATTTTTAGCCAGAACTCACACATTAAACACATTTAAAGCTGCTGTCCGTAACTTTTTTTGTATTCAAGATTTACAAAAATTATATAATGAGAATGTACAACATGAATCCATTTTCTAAACAGTGTTTTTGTCTTACCCTGAATCATTATGGTACACTTATAATAAGTATTTATATTGGGACTATATCAGGCCAGACTGGTAGGAACAGCTGCGGAGGAACACAGTCCCTGCGTGACTCGCCATAGACATAAACAGAGAGAAGTAGCTCCGGCTGCAATGTTCTTTCGCAAGACGCATGCAGTTCTGTTTATTAACCGCTAGAGCGCAAAAAGTTACAGACTGCAGCTTTAAATAGCTTGATACAGATGGATCACTCAAATCAGAAAGAATGTGAAGGTTATGATGACAGCGATGGACATGAGCGAATGTTATAGTTCAAGGACTTTTTTTGTACCTTCTACATACTGAATATGATCGGGTGAAAGCAGATTTTAAACAGGTAGCACTTATTCACACATGTAATCATTCTCTCTAATGCATTCAAACAAATGTAATCTTGCAGTGCTTATCTGCTTACAGTTATCTGTATCTGATTTTGAATTAGCAGAAATCTGTAATATATAGTGACCCGTAGATAAAACAACTGATAAAAACGTACTATTTTCATCTTTCCAAACAAAATTTGCACTGCAAAAAGCAGCAATGATATTTACCTTTTAATGCTGATAAAGCCTAAGCTAGGCATGTCGTAGGAAAAAATGTTTGCACACTAGTGTTCCAATAAACCACATAGAAACCTATTGTTTATTTATTTTTTCATTTAATGCATGTTATAAAGCGAACTTTTGTGATATTTCAGAGCTTACATAAATACTTAAGCGTTTAGCCACAAAATTCCTCGAAGCAAACAAGCTCCGGTGCTTCTGATATCAGTGAGCAAGGAGTAGAGCGGGGAGCAGGAAATGGTGAACCCAGAGCTGGAGCTGGAGCGGAGTGATTATGGAATGCTTAGAGCATGGAGGGGAAATTACTGCCGCTCCACTCTAGCTCACATACTCTGGTGTGAGCGGCCTTTATAATGAAGAGGATGTTTTAAGCTATGAAACTTGCAGGATGTTTCTTATGAGCCCTATTATACACCCGGCGCAATGCGACGCCAGGCGTGACGCAAGTGTTTTTTGCTAGTTTCAGCCTGACGCAGTTATGATTTTCACGTCCTGCACCACATTGTTTAAATAGCAAATGCACTTGCGCCCATCTGTTCGCCTATGGGCTGGTCTAAAAACGAGGTGTGTTCAGACGCATTGTTGGCATGTTGCTATTTTGAGGCGACTAAAAATGACTGCACCATTGACCAACAAATACCTGGTCTTAAGTCGCAGTATTTTATTTTTTTAATTTAAAAAGTGCGTTAGAAATACGCGCCTATAGGCAGGTGCACAACGCATGTACAGTCTGCTTATTACACACACAGGGACGCAGCATTCTCTTTTCTTTCTGCTCGCAAATTCTGCCATGTAAATAGTGAATCCGCCACGGTGCAAAGCAAGCACAACTGGCTTTTAAAGGGAATGGGAGACTCTGATTGGTTTATTGTACATTATGCCCAAAACACACCCATGACTCTTTAAGAGACTAGGTACAACCCTTTTGGACCATGTGCCTGGTGTGCCGACTGTTTTTTTCCCGTCGTTAAAATAGCAAAAGTGGATTCGGACACATCCTAAGTGTTTCTGCGCCATGCGCTTCAGACCATGTGCTCAGATCGTTAAAATATGGTCCTACATGTCAAAAGCTCAAAGCAAATTTGACATCTCATGTCTTGATCCCCTTAAGTATAAATAAAAAATAACCCATGCAACATAAAACCGGCAGAAGCCAAAGATTCTGCTATGTAAGTCTTACAGCCACATACAGCCATATCATGACACTTGTCATGACTGGAAATCATTGACACATATAAATGAGTGATTCAGTCATCAGTGAGTAATGTTATCAAATTAATGAAGTATTGCAATTTAATAAGGTGTCCACAAATCATTCATGAGTGCAAAATGAATTATATAGGTTAAATTAATAATCAGTAAATCTGTTGGTTCCATGAATTGAGCCATTTGTTTAAATTGACCTGGCAGTGGTGAAACTGCTTTTATCTATATGAGCTGCAGACTGCCGGCTCACAGATTGCCTCCCTTTATTCTCTCTTTCTTGGTCCCACCCACTCCTCTTACTCCACCCTCCCTATCGCTCTATTCAGAAAGTGTTCTCAGTGAACAGGCCAGTCGATAGAGTGAGCACAACAAGACAGGGCAACCTTGAGCAGGTCTAAAGGACAATTTCAAGAAAGACACAGGCTCCTGTGTGTGACCTATCTTCTGTCCCACAGAGAGCGGCTCTGCTTTCACCCAATGCAGAGATCATCTATCAGTTGCTGTAAGTAGCTCTAGACTTTTTCTATGTGCCTGACTCTCAGTTGTAGCTCTCAGCTGTCCGGACATCCTATTATGGGACCCTCAGTTGTGCTTCGACCTACTGCTGTGTTACTGTAGATGTTTATGGGATATGACACAGATGGACATGACATCTTTGGTGCAGTCTGTTTTAGTTTCTAACATTATTAGAGAGACCATAGAAACGCTAAATTGGAAAGAGACAGGAAGTGAGTGTGTTGTTTTCTGGTGTTTAACTGATATCAGACCTGCAGTTAGAATATGATATATCTACAGTTTGTTTACAGGCCATTTAAGCACTGTTTAGTTTTTGTGTTTCAATTACACAAGGTCACAACTGTTATTAATAACACTACAAAAAGACATATACAATACATATATTATATTGTTACAAATATGTAATTGCCTATTTAAGGACTTCTAAATACCATATAACACATAATATAGTATATAGCTCTTAAATAGCTCTTAAGGGATTTACATATTGTTATGTCACAACATTGCTCATTGTGTAATGAAGGAGGTTAGCATAACATGATTTTTTTCAGAGGACTGATTTAAATATACTTCAACAATGGGGCTTAGAAGTTTAGTCCTTTTTCTTAAAGGGATAGTTCCCCCAAAAAATCTGTCATAACCTAATGTTTTTCCAAACTGTATGACTTTTCACTTTATGAACTATTGCATTAACTCTTAGTCTGATTTAGCTGAATAAATCTGTTTAGTCATGTAAATTCTGCATACATTGCTATCAATATAGTCCGAATTATGCAGTGCACTGGTGGTTATGTTTGCTCTATATAGAATTTTATACTTTGTGTAATATAGAAAATGTTTTACAAAAGGTTTGGAATCAGTAAGTTTTGAAATGATCTCTTCAAAGAATCCTGAAAAAATGTATCAGTTTTTAACACTGATAATGATAAGAAATTATTCTTGAGCACCAAATCAGCATATTAGAATGATTTCTGAAGGATCATGTGACACTGAAAACTGGAGTAATGATGCTGAAAATCCAGCTTTGCCATCACGGGAATAAAGTACATTTTAAAATATATTAAAATAGAAAATAGTTATTTTAAATTTTAATAACTGTTCACAATATGTCTGTTTTACTGTATGTTTGATCAAATAAATGCGGCCTTGGTGAGCATAAAAACAAAAATACATTTAAAAATACTCCAAACATTTGAACAGTATTATGTGATTTATTGTATTCTACCTTGCTGGTAGGAAACAGTAAAGGAAATTGTAGCAGATCAGCTGATCATACCTTCATATCCACTGATGTAATTTGATACATAAAGTTAAAGTTGACCTCTCAAGATCCCTGCTCACCTTCCCAGCACACATCACGTTTTCTTCTTTGTGCTACTGTATGATTGTTGATCTTCTCTCATATTCCAGGTCTCATATAACTATACCATCTTTGAGGAAAAATTTTTTGAGGAAGAGCTTTAATGACCTATAATTTGTAACTTTTTGTTTGCAGAGTTAGGAAGTTTTTTATTATTCATGTACTTAGGTTAATGTGTAACACGCACCCAGTCCACTCTTTGTTAGATGTGATTTACATTGAGGTGAAAACCTGAACAAACCACCTGTCAGAGAGAAAGGGAGGGGCTAGACAGATAGAGGTGATGTCATATTTATGACTCTGAGCCATTTAGTCTTTTTAGTTCAGAGCCTTGTCGGTGTTCGGTTTCAAGCAAATAAACTTTACCATGATTGTCAGCTTTCATTTTTTTTTATTCACATTGTCCCTGTATATTTAATTAACCACACTTGTTGTTGTCCTAAAGTCACATATAGGCGATGTTTAATATGTACAACAGTTTTAATTTGAACCCATTTTAACTGTGCAGAGCCTTAAAAGGATAGTTCACCGAGAAATTACCCCATGATTTACTCACCTCAAGCCATCCTAGGTGTATATGGCATTCTTCTTTCAGGCGAACACAACTGGAGTTATATAAAAAAATATCATTGCTCTTCCAAGCTTTATATTAGTAGTAAATGGCGGTCCTGATTTTGAAGTTAAAAAAAGTGCATCCATCCATCATAAAAGTACCGGTGTTCATTTGTGACCGGTGTTTTGTTTTGCTCTATCTTCTGCACTTCTGCGTTCGTCAATCCATCATGCGTCAGGTTAAGGGTTACTCTTTCACCGTAAATCAATGTGTACGGCCGTCTGTCGGAAGCTAGTTATTTTAGTTTTAATTTTATAAAGTTTTAAATATGGATATTTTTCTTACACAAAAGCATCGCTTAGCTTCAAAAGGCCTTTATTAACCCCCTTGAGGAAGAGCCAGGACATTTTTTTATATAACTGATTGTATTCGTCTGAAAGAAGAAAGTCATATACATCTAGGATGGCTTGAGGGTGAGTAAATCATGGGGTAATTTTCCTTTTTGGGTGAACTAACCCTTTAAATGAACAGTTTAAAGGAAAAATGTTCATTATTTACTTGCCCTCTTATCTTCCAAACTTCCAAAAACAAAAATTTTCATTTTTTTTTTTAAGCTAAATTGTGTAATTTTGAAAATATTATAACAATATTGCAAAAATATTCAACTACATATTGCATCATCAAAGTTTTACTTACTGTATATTGAGCTGATAATCCTATTAATTCAAATCAGAATAATAGGTTGTTTGTACTTTTAGGATTTATTTGTCCTTTTAAGACAGAGAGAGTGTGTGCAGGACTGCTCGTAGGCAATGGGGACTGTTTGCATAGTCTGCACACATGATCAGATACAGCAGTGATAGGAGAAACTTATCTATCACCTGTTGGGCAGAGACAGAGTTCTTCCTTTAGATCTCTTTAGAAACACCTGCTCTTGCTTTTGAGAGTCAACATCATGACTTCAGACTGTACAAACCTATTTAGCAGTTCTTATTTAAAGATCAAGCAGAAGGTAATGGATTATTCCTCATGCATTTTCAATTTTCTGCATCTCTGAATGATGAAAAAGTGATGAAAGAGCTAAAGTGTAGTTCTTTCAAAATCATTATTTAATATGATTTTGATTGTGCCTTATTGTACTTATTATAGCTGTATCCAACCACACCTTTGTTGATCTGAACTGTCATGGTTTATTGCCGACTATTAACCTACCTGATCTGATTGATGCAAGTTATAGGAAAAGATTCTTGTAACTGACAGTAATTTACAGAAATTGAGCTTATGCTTCCTTGTTTTTCTTGATGTGTTCTTTGAACTAATTGTTTGTTCTAGATGTGAATCTTTCTGTTCAACGATAGACTGATATATCAGCCAGGCTGGTTAATTTGGGGATATTTTACTATTTTGTGATATTTGGTGTTAGATTCTCATGCCTCAGTATATTGCCAAGCGAGTTAGTTCATAATTAATTGTCACTTCCAAAATGTATCAATAGGCTTTTCAATGCATAAATCACATACAGTTTTCAAATATTTGCATCTGCCATATTGAGTTTTGCTCTTTTATCATGTAAGTGTTGTATAGCTGAATAATTTTAAAGGTGCTGTATGTAAGTTGTTGACTGTACTAAAGCGTAATAATATATTTGCAGATATTTAGGAAACATGCTGAGTTCACGTACTTGTTTCTCTGACAAAACAATGGTACAGCCAGTTATGTTACTTTGAAATGTGCGTTCCATGTCGGAATGTCTGTTTTTGTTTTGGTCTGTGCGATAACGCATGTTGCCAGTTTACCCAATAGTATTTCGACACCACAGGTTGCCAGTTGGCAGAAAACACAGCATGTTGCTACTATGGAAGCCAGCAAACAAACTGGGTCAGAGATCGCAGGTTCTACCCGACATAAAAAGCCTCGGCATCCATCTAAAAATCTCTATGAACGGAAGCACATTAAAACGTGGATAAATCAACTCATCAACTTACACTGTGTGAGTCTCCTAGTCTTCCCTTGTCAAGTGCGCTCGTTCCTGTTGTGTATCCTCAAACTGGCAACCCGCGCGAGCGTTGATTCTGAGGAGGAGGGGGCGGGGAAAACAATATTTTGAATGTGGACTGCAACTCATTTCAGTCCTGCAGTACCCATTTCAACCACTAGCTGTCATTCTTACATACAGCACCGTTAAAGAGAATTTTTGACAAATTATTCCAAAATACAGTAAATACTGTAGTCACTTAATACTGGCACAATGTACCCAGATATAAATTTTATTATTAATTTTATTATATTTATTTTTTTATGTTATTATATATTTTACTTTATTTAAAAAAAAAAATATTTTATTGTTTTAAAAATTGTCTAATCCTCATTTTCTATCATTAAGTTGCATTATATTAATACTGGCATTATATTGAGTGTCTGCCACCTCAAGATATTTTGGCATCAGCAAAAACTATATTGTCAACTAATATATCTGATCTATTATTAAGAGAGAGAATAGGACAATTGCATTAAAAAAATTGCACAGAAAAACTGTGCAAATAATGATTTTCCCTTTTGAACTGCATGTATATTCCTAAAATGGCAGATTCTCGTTGAGCAGTTTGTAAGAAAGTTTTTTGATTTTAGCATAGCACGTATTTTGATGGAAAGAAATGTTTTGTGAGTTACAGTTACAGTAACGTGAGTCCTGTAGCAAAAACCAAAGAAAAGTGGATTGAGTGGACTCAGTTTCAGTGATTATGCTTGTAATAATTGTGCATCTCAGGACTAATTCTTTGCAACTTAGGGAATTAGTGATAATGTGTCCTTTGTGTTGTTTACAGTGTGATTTATAATTACTAGATTATTAAGAGTGAGACTGTTGGGACACGTGTAAACAAACGTTGGCAATGTTGTAAACTTTTAAAAACTCAATCATTGGTGTTCAGTAGAACAGGAACACTCTATACATGCATACAGATGTCCGTGTGTATGTGTTTGCATGAACTCTTATTTGCCCATAAAAGCCCACTGACAGATGCATCATGTGACCAAGCCGCACGTTCACAGCCCTCAGATCTCCTAGGAGACGGCCGGTTCAGAGTGCACGCTGCTTTCAGCCAAACACATGCTTTCTGAACATTGAACTTGCCCCTCCCCCTAACTTAAGCTGTAATTCAAGTGTGTCCGTTCTGATAGGCTGATAAAAGACTTGCTTCGTTCCTCCTCTCTCTGTCTCTCCCACTTTCTCTTGTTTTATCACTCTCTCTCTCTGTCTCTCTCTATGGGCCTCCCTCTTTCTCTGAGATGAGGAGAGCCCTAGAGGCTATGTGAAAGGACACACGTAGGCACCTCCAGCAGGAGTTTGGTTGGCAGTGAGTCCGGTATTGTGTACAGTCACCTTGAGCTTGTCCATAATCTTTCAGTAAAAGCGATAGTGACTTAAGACCTTGGTCAATATTTAAAAATCAACAACAAATATAGTGTTTGTATAGAGCGATGACAAAATTATGTAAGCCAACCCTGGTTCCCTTGATAAAAATCCTATAGGATTTTTCCATTGCCTTTTAGATTGTTGCAGAAAATAAGCTCAATGTGACCAACGGAAATGTATGATTCTTACATGTTTGGTTCATTACGAGCTTCATAATTTAACTTAATTTATGAATTTTAAAGCCAAGAGCGAAATGTCAAAAACCTCTCCGGTTCATTTGTTGCACTGGTTGCTTTGTGGGATACAGTATCGTGTAGAATTGTGCACATTGCACATTTTGCAGTTGTCCTGTGTGTCATCTGTGTTCTCTAAGATGCATTTGTGCATTCTGTGTATAGTATGCATACTAAATGCATGTGTAGAGAATACACTAGTATGTTAGAATGCTGTTCTGATTCAGTTGTAAGCACCTTTGAGGCTTCTCTGTTTTCATGAACTGTTAAGATCTGATTCATAATTTCTTTTTAAAACCATTTTTTTTGTCATATTTTTGTGTTACTTAATTTCTTTGCAGAAAAGTGGCAGATAAAAATGCTTGGCAATTTGACAACTTATTGCACAGTTAAAGGGTTACTTCATCGATTAGCATTAAGCTTTGTATCAGTAGAAACCCGGTAGTATATTCGAATGATCGTGCTTCCCTCCATCACGTCCCCCTGAGATGAGAGATTTATGTATTTTTTTGTCTGGAAAAAACCTCAGATGACGCAAAAATCGTCATTTTGCGTCATCAGAGGCTTTTTTGGCCAGAGGCTAGAGACTTAGGAGCTAGTTCTGCATGTTTTCAACCCGCCCATAGGGGGTGTGATCTCACTCGCAGAATGTAAATGCGCACGGCCGCTCTGGCATTCATAATGGAGCAGTGCGGAGCAAAGCGAGAATTTTCTATAAATTCCTATGAAAGTAAAGCTTCCATAGGCATGAACTGAAAACATGCCAGACTGGACACGCACCGTGAATGACTGTGTGGCCGTGAATGCATGACAGTGCGGCCGTAAATGTGTGTGCACTGTGTGGCCATCAATGAAGGACACAGCAGCCATGAATGCCCATGCGGCCGTGCTCATTTTAGTTTTGGTTTAGAATTAGCGCCAATTCGGGGGCCGGTTGCTTGAATTGTGGGTTCATTAGCCTATTATTCTTAATGAAAAACACAACAACAAAACGGTACAATGACAAACTCACTTAAATAAGCTAATTTCGCTTTGAAACCAAATCTTCCACGATCATCTTGTTTGTCAGCTCTTCGCTCTCGTGATGAATGAAATCTGACTCCTGTCCTGCTGCGTTTGTGCTGCAACTGTCTCCCTCATGCTGTATTGAGCAGACACATTCAGCTTTTAATTGTAGTGTCTGTTCTCTAACTGAACTAAATGATTTTATTACTATACAAATGAAAACAACTGTGGGGCGTGTGCCGCGGGGGGCAAGTAATGTAATCGGTAGGCGTGGCTTGAGAGTGGCCTCGTAGGGCACCGAAGCAAGTGCATTCTGGGAGTTGTTGTCTTTCATCCACATACTCTGCTTCAATTATATTTTAGCATTGTCATAACATATCCTTTACCAAAATTCCTGATTAAGTGTGAGATATATTCTCACCACAGGGTATTTTCTTCATAATGTCATGACTTCAAAAGTCACAAATGATTTTATATGCCACCAGCTGAATTATTTAAAAGTGTGTCATGTCATTTGATATTGGATCTGATAGACATTTTCACTGGAAGACATCAAGCTGAAAGTAACACTGCTGTAGGTACCTGAGGGCCTATCAAGTTTCACATCAGTAGCACAATACAATCAATGGCCTGCTTTCAATGAACATGATCTGTGCCCTGAGCATCAGTGTTTTCATACGCCTTTTTCATTTAACTGGATACTGATAGGGGATTCTTTAATACACAAAAAGCTCTTTTCTTATAATCAGTTTGTTAATATCAGCGTACATCTCTCTCTTTCTTTCTGTCTCCTCCAGGTCATATGAGGACTTGTGCTTTGAGTCTGTCTGCCTATTCCAAAGCCATTCTCTGATCCAGCAGAGGCAGCACATCAGTCTGTTGAAGGCCTCAAGCACCCATCACCCTGAACACCAGCAGGCCTGTCACACTGTCTCACTCGCTCGATTCTGCCTCTTCTCCTCCTGCGCGCTCCCCTCAGCCCTCCCTGGAGCCCTCAGGGCCCCTCACCCTCCATGGAGAGCAGGGAGAGGGATGCGGGACCCTCGCCCAGGAGATTGGCCTCACTCCTGGGAACTTGAGGGAGGATCCTCTGCCAGCACAAGGCTTTCATGATGTATCAACTCTCACAGGTACAGGAAGGGGTTTTGTTGGTGTGCGATTGTTCCCAGGTTGCATCTGTTTGCTGTAGTGCCATCTATATGCTAATGTACGTTTAGCAGATATTCTACCGTTCAAATGTTTGGGGAACATGAAAACTTTTATTTAGCAATGACCCATGAAATTTATTAAAAGTGATAGTAAAGCTATTTATAATGTCACAAAACATTTCTATTTCAAACAAACGCTGTTCTTTTGAACTTCCTTTACATTAAAGGCACAGTATGTAAGTTTCACCACTAGAAGTCACTTATTCAAAACAAAGGCGTAGCTTGATGACGCCGTGAATGAGCGTGGAATCATGAGAGTTGTAGTCTTGACTCATCACTTCCACAGCCGATGGAAAGGAATCCAACAGACTTTGGCAGAAATCATGTTCATGAATGAGCGAATGTATTAAATTTTTATTAACGTTATGGAGGTATGAAGCAGGACACACCAAGAGCCCTTGGGAGTGAATGCTAATGAGAGAGACCTGCACAAAACACTGGTCTCAGAGCTTTTATTATGCTTATGTTGCAGTTGGTGGCTTCCGCTCTTATAGTGGCATACAGTATGTGGGGTAACACATTGCTGTTTTATATGGTTAAAACAATCATATATACTAAATACATTTGAGTGTGTTGAAAGTTATTTTATAACGTTACTGTTATGTGCGTTCGCTCGGTAGCTGGTATGAGAGACTTGTTGCACTTTGCAGTAATCTAGAACGATATTTAAAATATCATATGAATAAAAACAGGGTGACTAAATGACTGTTGATAAATGACATGCAGTTCATTTTAAAATATATTGTATGATGGAGAAAGATCTCTCTGATTATGCTATGTTAACACTTGACAAAATAGTGTTGTCTCTGAGGCATGGTAAAAACGTTAATCGTACTGAATCAAGAAAAAGAATGATTCAAACAATAAGACTAACCATGTTGCACTGTATAACAATGATTTGTTTTCTGTTGATAACTGTATATCCAAACAGTTGCTCGCCTGTCTAATAAAATACATACTATATTAAAGCGTCTTTGGTGTTTCCATGGTTTCTATGGAAATTAAGGTTAGCGCGGATATGACGTCATTGACAGGCGACGCAAGGACATGGTCCGTAACACTGGTTAAAATGGCTTATTTCTCTGGATTTAAACATCGTTGGAAACATTTGGGATAATTTACACAGTACACAGGTCAACAAAATATATAACATTGTTCTAGTGGTTTTTGGAGATTTTAAATTAAAAATCTTACATATTGTGCCTTTAAAGAATCATGGATAAAAAGAAAATTAAGCAGCATGTTTTTCAATGTTGATAATAATAAGAAATGTTTTTGAACAATAAATTAGCGTATTAAAATGATTTCTGAAGGATCATGTGACACTGAAGACTGGAGTAATGATGCTGAAAATTCAACTTTGACATCACAGGAATTAATTGCATTTTAAAATATAATGAAATGGAAATTAGTTGTTTAAATTAGAAATTTAAATTAGTTGTTTTTACTGTATTTTAGACCAAATAATGCATTCTTGGTGAGTATAAGATACTTCAAACTTTCAAACTTTATTCAAACTATTTTCATTTAACGTACATTTTAGTTTTTCACTTCTGGGACCAAAAATTCTTGTAACTCATCATGCATTTACATATATATATATATTTTTCAATCAATCGCTACAATCAGAATATCCACCTCCTTGTAGTGCCACTTGCCACCAACTAGAAATAACACATAGTAAATCAAAGGCTATGTTCTGAATGCAATACTAGCTGTTTACCTCATACTGATTATGTGCATTATGTGGACAATTTTGCAAATGTAGGTAATTTGGGTTGTCTATGCAAATAGAAAATGCATGTGTACAGTAGTATACCCAGTAAGAGTAGAATGTAGAATGCCATTCTGAATAAATCCTTTATTGTTCAGCAATATGCCTTCAATTGCGCTAATGCTAATATTTTATTTTCTTTACCAAACATCAACTGGTTGCAAAAGAAATCAGCTTTTGTAGTTTAAACTGCCTACATTTGCTAAGTGGGGTACTATATTGTTCACATGTAGCATACAATTGTTCTTTACTGCCGACAGTATACTGATATGAGTTTATGCAGACAAAGGCAGGAAAGGTGGTACAAACCATAGTGACTAAGGAAGCACTAAGTTAAGTTTCTTATTATGGGCTATTCTGAAAGCTCAAGCGTGTATGCTGTAACTTTATTAATGGCTTTTAACACTAAAATAGGATTTTTAATCATCTTCTTGATTGAAACATCTTAGCCATATGTTAGAGTTAAACAACTATCGGTAATTTAGACCTAATTTTTATTTATTTATTTATTAATAACTATATATATATATATATATAAAACCCGATTCCAAAAAAGTTGGGACACTGTACAAATTGTGAATAAAAAAGGAATGCAATAATTTACAAATCTCATAAACTTATATTTTATTCACAATAGAATATAGTTAACATATCAAATGTTGAAAGTGAGACGTTTTGAAAAAAATTGGGACAGGTAGCAATAAGAGGCCGGAAAAGTTAAATGTACATATAAGGAACAGCTGGAGGACCAATTTGCAACTTATTAGGTCAATTGGCAACATGATTGGGTATAAAAAGAGCCTCTCAGAGTGGCAGTGTCTCTCAGAAGTCAAGATGGGCAGAGGATCACCAATTCCCCCAATGCTGCGGCCAAAAATACTGGAGCAATATCAGAAAGGAGTTTGAAGTTATCATCATCTACAGTGCATAATATCATCCAAAGATTCAGAGAATCTGGAGCAATCTCTGTGCGTAAGAGTCAAGGCCGGAAAACCATACTGGATGCCTGTGATCTTCGGGCCCTTAGACGGCACTGGATCACATACAGGAATGCTACTGTAATGGAAATCACAACATGGGCTCAGGAATGCCTCCAGAAAACATTGTCGTGAACTCAATCCACCGTGCCATTCGCCATTGCCGGCTAAAACTCTATAGGTCAAAAAAGAAGCCATATCTAAACATGATCCAGAAGCGCAGGCGTTTTCTCTGGGCCAAGGCTCATTTAAAATGGACTGTGGCAAAGTGGAAAACTGTTCTGTGGTCAGACGAATCAAAATTTGAAGTTCTTTTTGGAAAACTGGGACGCCATGTCATCCGGACTAAAGAGGACAAGGACAACCCAAGTTGTTCTCAGCGCTCAGTTCAGAAGCCTGCATCTCTGATGGTATGGGGTTACATGAGTGCGTGTGGCATGGGCAGCTTACACATCTGGAAAGGCACCATCAATGCTGAAAGGTATATCCAAGTTCTAGAACAACATATGCTCCCATCCAGACGTCGTCTCTTTCAGGGAAGACCTTGCATTTTCCAACATGACAATGCCAGACCACATACTGCATCAATTACAACATCATGGCTGCGTAGAAGAAGGATCCGGGTACTGAAATGGCCAGCCTCCAGTCCAGATCTTTCACCCATAGAAAACATTTGGCGCATCATAAAGAGGAAGATGCCACAAAGAAGACCTAAGACAGTTGAGCAACTAGAAGCCTGTATTAGACAAGAATGGGACAACATTCCTATTCCTAAACTTGAGCAACTTGTCTCCTCAGTCCCCAGACGTTTGCAGACTGTTATAAAAAGAAGAGGGGATGCCACACAGTGGGAAACATGGCCTTGTCCCAACTTTTTTGAGATGTGTTGATGCCATGAAATTTAAAATCAACTTATTATTCCCTTAAAATGATACATTTTCTCAGTTTAAACATTTGATAGGTCATCTGTGTTGTATTCTGAATAAAATATTGAAATTAAACTTCCACATCATTGCATTCTGTTTTTATTCACAATTTGTACAGTGTCCCAACTTTTTTGGAATCGGGTTTGTATATCTTGCTCTTTTTTGACTTGGAAAGAATTGTTTTGGCCTCTGTTGCACCTCAGAAATTTTCACGTCCACACTGTGTTAAGTTCTGAGTTAGGCCTACTTTCTCAGCCAATTTTTTTTCATCCCATCAATGAATACAATCTTCTAAATGATGTAACATGTTCTTTTACATTACATAACTAATTAGTAAAGTAAATGTTTATCTTTCTGTTCATCACACAGATCTGTGCTCCAGTGTGGATCTGCCAGAGGTGGAGATCGTCAGCTTGCTTATGGAAGAATTGCCCAAATACACTCTGCGGGCAGAGTCAGTGTTTGGGTACGAGCATGACGACTGGCTGCACACACCTCTGCTGCCACCAGAGGCCGCTCTTGGACTTACACAGGAGCAGATCGACGAGACACTCAAGTATTTCTGTGAGTCTACACTCCACACATTTCTCCCGTAATATAAACAACATGTTGTCTTTATAATATCTTATAGGTGATATATTAAAATGTATACCAGTTAAAGGCTCTAGTGCCACTGCTGACCCTGCCAGAGAGCAATACTGTAATCCCAGCCACATCCCTTCCTCTTGGAGCACAGATGCAAATGCCATCAAGAGGATTAGCTCCTTAATGCTTAAGGATAATGAGACATTCTGCTGTTCTCAGTGGCTACACTCTACGGCCTGGCAAACAGTCAGCCGCTCTGACGTTACACCAGCACTGCAGTATCTATCTGCTGCTCAGTTTGGCTAAACTTAGGTCACTGCAGTTTTGGATTTTCAGACAGGTGTTCTTTGAGATTTAATAGGATTGAAAAAAAAAATCATTAGTTTCATGGCTGTGATATACATTCATTAAAGGGTGAGTTCACCCAAAATGAAAATTCTGTCTTTAATTACTCAACCTCATGCCAATTAGCCAACGGTGAGCCACCGTTCTGATGTAGGACTCGGAAGCGTTGCGCTGTATTTACAATGTAAACTGCATAGGAGACTGACACAGATGAGAAGAAATTAAATAAAGTCGTTTTTGTTTTTTTTTTTGTTTTTGCACACAAAAAGTATTCTCATCAAATTATGGTTGAACCACTGTATGGACTATTTTAACGATGTCTTTACTACCTTTCTGGGCCTTGAAAGTGGTAATTAAATAGCTGTCTATGAAGGGGTCAGAGAGCTCTCGGATTACATCAAAAATATCTATTTGTGTTCTTACGGGTTTGGAATGGCACGAAGGTGAGTAATTAATGACAGAATTTTTGGGTGAACTAACCCTTAAAATTAATTTTGTGGCATTATAAAACTGTGATTTGTGGTCAAATCTGTGATTGACCACAAATACCTGCTGGATGTACACTACCATTCAAAAGTTTGAGGTCAGTTTTTAAATTTATGATATTAATACTTTATATAGAAATTAATACATTTATTTAGCAAGGACACATTCAATTGATCAAAAGTGATCAAGTAAATAAACTTGAATTTAATTGAAAAGATTTCTATTTCAAGTAAATGCACTTTCTATTCATCCAAGAATTCTGGAAAAAAGTGTCACAGTTTCCAAAATAATATCAAGCAGCACAACTGTTTTCAACATTGATAATAATCATAAATGTTTCTTGAGCAGCAAATCATCATATTAGAATGATTTCTGAAGGATCATGTGACACTGAAGACTGGAGTAATGATGCTGAAAATCCAGCAAAGGAATAAATTACATTTTAAAACATTCACATAGAAAAAGTTATTTTAAATACTAATAATATTAAACAAAATTCAAGTTTTTCCTATATTTTTGAGCAAATAAATGATATGAGCAGAAGAGAATCTTGCCGACCCCAAAGTTTTGAACTGTAGTGTAATCAGTAAGTGTTTATTTTACGGTTTTAAAATGATGGAAAAGGAAACAGACTTGGTGCTAATTTAGCTCTAATCCGTTTGGCATGGAAACGTGTTCTCATACCTGCACTGATCTCTTTATGTGGGCTGTAGCCCAAACACAGCTGTTATTTCTAGCCTAATATCTAAACACGCACACGTCAAGCCTGCATTCTATTAGAGATTTAAATTTTGTTATTTACTTGTTTTACTGTATTTGTCATTTTGCTGTGGTCATCATTTCAATGAAGGCAGATTATGGATATTTGTTGCACTGTAAATGATTGGCATATGACTAACCTTAGGTAGTTGTGCATCATTCTGAGCTAGAAAGCCATCTAGCCTCAGACAAATGAATGTCTTTGTCTGAAAATTTATATTTGTGTTATCATGTTTGTTTCACTAACATCTGACAAGATCACAGTAGATTTGACTTAGGAAGTAGTTATTTCTTTTCATATTTCTTATTTCTGCCATCATCACCCTAAGCAAAACTGATTAGGTTATAGGCCTATTACTTAAATTAGGATCTGTCTGCTTTTGGAAACTGTTGCATGCTTAGTTGCACCAGGTTGATTAATTATAAATGACAATTAGAAAATGGTGATTTCTCCCTATAATGGTGAAGTTTCCTCACAATGTGCTCTCACTGGTAAAAGGCCCAGTGTTTTGTAGGTTAGATTTTAAGCACATCGTGCCACTGCATGTGGTGACGTGACCTGCAGTCCATTGACCACAATGAAAAATTGACACGGGTGTAGTTTAATATTTGATAGAGCCCTTCAGAATTTGGCTAGAAAGCAATTTTGACCCAGATTATTTTAGCATGTCTGAAGGAGAAAGGAAACGTGTGGCAGGCGAATGACACACAGTGTTGAATTCGATAGCATGTTTTCACATCGCCACTGTCATTCGGCATTCAACAGTGGTACCCAGGTATGACTTTAAGTGCGGAGGGATTGACAGCATGAATGCCAAATGGATCACGTTTGGACTCATAGACATAAAACATTTGACACTAAGATTCCGATGGCTGTAGTTTTGGCTGCATACAGACGCTCCTCCTGGACATGCAGTGCTATTTTAGTATTATTTATATACTATTATAATGTTTATTAAAGGGATTTTCAAAAATGAAAATTACCCCATGATTTACTCACCCTCAAGCCATCCTAGGTGTATATGACTTTCTTCTTTCAGACGAATACAATCGGAGTTATATTTAAAAATGTCCCGGCTCTTCCAAGCTTCATAATGGCAGTGAATGGGATTTGAGATTTTGAAGCCCAAAAAAGTGCATCCATCCATCATAAAAGTAATCCACACGGCTCCAGGGGGTTAATAGAAAATAAAACTTTATAAACTAAAAATAACTAGCTTCCGACAGACAGCCGTACACATAGATTTACGGCAAAAGAGTAACCCTTGACCTGACGCATGATGTACTGACTAACGCAGAAGTGCAGAGGACAGAGCAAACCAAAACACCGGTCACGAATTAGAGTCTAAAATTTGAATTTTTTAAGAGAAATGTTGAGCTTGAATTTGTTGCCCAGCCCTATTTGTTTGAACTGCAACCCTTTGGCGTAAGTCGACTTAGGTTTTTTTGTTGTATTTTTAGACTTTTGTCATTTTTATTATTATTTAAAGATTTCTACAGAGCTGCTGATTCTTTCATCATTTACTCACCCTCGTGTTGTTCAAAACCTGTATGAGTTTCTTTCTTCTGCTGAACACAAAAGAAGATATTTTGAAGAATGCTGGTAACCAGACAGCACCCATTGACTTCCATAGTATTTTCTTTCCTGCTATGGAAGTCAATGGTTGCCAGCATTCTTCAAAATATCTTCTTCAAAATATCTTTGTGTTCAACAGAAGAAAGAAATCTATACAGATTTGGCAACTTCAACTTCAACTTATTTATTTCCTTTATTGTGAAGCCAACATTTAAAAATTTAGTTTTAGTTTTTTCATCTAATATTTATATTTTATTTTATTTCAGCTTTATTTCAATTACTGAAAAGTTTTGTTTTTAGTTAACAATAACAACACTGATGTGTCCTGTGAGCGTGGGAGTGTCCGTCTGTTGTGCTGCAGCAGTATTATGACATTAATCTGGAAGGTACCATATTGTGTTTGAACGGGGGGGTGTTCCATCTGTACAATAACACAAGCTGTTTCATATCAAATCCACAAAATTCTTTCGTAAATAAACATGATCCAATACTCCAAAACTCCACATGAACAAAAATGTACACAAATCCTCTGGTCTTTCATGTACCCCTCTAAATTTCCTTCAGCCGTCCTCCCCTCCTCTCAGAGTCGATGTCCTCCTGTGGCTCAGTGCAGCCAGGTGAGTCTGAGCTGCCATCAGGCATGAGCTGCAGTGACACACACTCTCAGCAGATTCAATAACAACATCAGCATGTTTACAGGTGCATTAGTGAACAGAAAGCTTAGGGGACATCTGTGGTGACTGGCAGCGAACACAGACGGATCGCATAACGTGTCATAAATCAGCCTGGCACAGACTGTGGAGAGAGAGAGACAGAGAGAGAGAGAGAGAGACTCCAGACAGACCGCATTGCAGAGCAGACAGAGATCATAGCGAAGCATGAGTGAAGAAATGGAGGTGTGGAGCAGTTCGGGACTGGAAGAGAGCGAGAGAGACAGCAGCATAAGCCATGATGAAGACGATGAGGAACCAGAGGACGAAGAGGAGCCCGACACTGAGGGACTGTGCAGGGAGCTGGTGCAAGGTAACAGAAAAAGATAAGGAGACAAATAGTATGAGAGAGCAGTTATTCATACAGGAAAGCTAAAAGAAAGAATCTCATGCTGTGAGGCAGGAGGAGAGAAAGCGACTCACTGTGCGAATTGTGAAGGTCTTTATTTGTGAAGAGGGTATTTAACAACATGCATAGCATGTCAATAAATCCTCATTATCGTCTGGAGAAGGATTGGTTTGCTCTTTTCTGGGGATGTCAGTGTGTTTCACCTCAATCATATGGTTACAGTGTCTTTGTCCTTGTTTGATATTGTCCTGTATTTCACAATGATGGAAACACAAGGTTCTGGAGTTTTGACCTTGTTTATATGCGTCTCTAAAATATGGATTGTAGTTGGATAAATTGCAGATAAATTGTGATTTTTGTTTTATGTGTGCTAGATTAGCCAACATTTTCTACATTTTTGATTGATTTTTTTTTTTTTATAGACATTTTGAGCTCTCTGAATATCTATCTATTTTTTTATGTATTTTTTCTTTCTTTTTATGTCAAGGTTATTTATTCTTTAAAAAAATGTACATCCCATTTCCAGAACACTGATTTCTGTATCTAAGTCTGTGTTTTAGTCATTCAAAACATTTAATCACAAGTTCCTGCTTTATACTTTGAAGGCTGTATGGTTCATTGCTGCCGTTTTACAAAGGCTAAATCACTTTAATCTGTCCACAGAAGCTCAGTCCAGTTTCACATATTACAGACTAACTGTCCTTAATGTCCTTAATTCTGTCAGTGACGTAAATCACAGCAGAACTGAACTCCTTTCAGGCCAGGTGAGCAGATTTAGTAGCGTCTCCGTCACTGGCCAGAGCATGTGGAGGACTGAATGAAAGGACACATGCTGACACTAATCATTATGTATGCTCTGCCACTGAACTGGTTTTGCTTCAGATTTTACATCAGACATCAAGTGACGGGCAAACAGTACAACAATTATTCATCACATAAACAGAAAATTGTTTCAGTTTCTAAATGTCTTGAATTCCAGTGGTTTCATGCTTTTGGCATCCAAAACACATTGTTGGTTTGCGCAAATCATAATTATCGTCATTCCAAGCTAGCAGATATTTAATTAAGTCAGGGTTGTATTTTCATTTAATATTTGTAATTAAATCAAAATACATTTAATTACATTGTTCTTTTGCAACATTGTTCATTGCTTTTAAACACTGTAGACTTTCATTGATGCATAGTTTAAAAGGTTAATAGGTCTATTTGATTTCTATCCAAACTCTGTACAATGATATGGTCATATTGCATTTGATTATTAGCATTTAGCTTTATTTTCCCTGTTGTCTGCAACCCTATCAGCTGAAACAACTGCTCTATGATGTCCAAGGACCCTCAGAGAAGCTTTTAGAGCAGATCTTTGTTATTTGACTTGCAATCACGCCATTTCTGCAGTGCATTTCACTGTCCCTTGTCTAGAAGGTTAAAGCTTTATTAATGTGGACTCTCCTGAGCCAGGCCGTCATTTGCAGAGCTGGGAACCACTGCCAAGCTCTTATTTTAGCAAAGTCAAACACGCCTCATTCCAGTTGAAATTTGATTACGCCTCAGGGAAAAACAAGAACCAACCAAGTGAAAGTACCTTTCTTGAAAGAAAGCAGCAAAATATATTGCACTTATGGTAGTGCTTTACACGGATTACATAAAAAATAAATGAATAAAAGTAAGCAGTGCCCATATTTAAGAGCAGCACCCAAAAATCCTAGCTTTGATCTGTGTCCAGGGAATGTGACTTATGTGGGCAAGTGTTTCCCAACCTTTTTTTGACTGTATCCTGACAGTTCCATCAAGTACCATTAGCTATGTTTCCATTTACTTACATTCTCAGAAAAAAAGTGCAAAAACTGTACCTTTAGGGGTTCAACAGCTTGTCACTGGGGCAGTATCCTTAAAAGGACATCTTTGTACCCTTTTTACCCCTAAACGGTTCAAAGTAGTACCTCAAGGGTGAAAATGCTACAAAGATGTCCTTTGAAGGATACTGCCCCAGTGACAAGCTGTTGAACCGCTAAAGGTACAGTTTTTGCAAAATTTTTCGGAATGTATTTTTGTGTGCATTTTGGGATATCACAAAAAACACTGGATGCTTACGCAAAGATGCACAATGCACATAAAAAAAGTATGTGCTCAAATGAGGCAAATCGTTTTTCTTTTTTATCCAATAAGAAGACATGCACATAAACTATGATGGAAACCCATTTACCGAATGAATCCCACAGCATCTCAAATGTTGGTTTGATCATTCTGAAATGTTTGAGCCAAAGTCTGTCATCAGAATGATTTGGTATAATGACCTCCCAGATGTGAGGTCACATGTTTTCACATGTTTTGTGCATATGAACGCAAGATAACGACAGCGTTTATTGCTTTTCGACTGTGCACTCTGAGATGCAAGTCATTTATGATGTAGGAAAGCTAGAGTGGCTTTCCCGATTGCAGCAACCTCCATTTTTATTTCAGATATTTTGCGCCAATGTCCCAGGAAGTGATGTGTTCTCTTGAACGCATGGGATGGAAACGGTGCTTCATTTGAAATGTTTAATGCGATATTCCAATTTTGAGCAAAGTTAAATTTGCAACTTTGGATGGAAACATATTGTGATGATGTGTTCCTTTTAACTCAAATTATACTGAATATCTTTTAGCAAATATATAAATCTTGGACACTTTTTTTTTGTTGTTGTTGTTGTTTACTTTAATTAAAAAGTTTAAAAACTGAAAAAGAAGAAAAATCACGAGATATTTATATTTTAATAATAATTGTTATATTTATATATGTTTTTATAATTATTTAATTATATTTTAAAATGTCAGTGTTTTACAATAAAATATTCTGTAATATTCTATGTCTGTAAGATATGTTAATGTTTATAATTACATTTATTTTTATATTTAATTTTTATGTATTTATCTTTATATTTGATTAATTATATTATATATTAATATTTCATTAAAAGAAAAACGTATCCCCTGATATAGTATGCCTAGTTGGGAACCACTGGTCTAGAAGATGTTTGTAAACGCAGGCCTGATCAGTATTTATGAGTGTATGAGTAGAGATGAAAATGAGAGAATTAACCCTTAATGAGGATCAGGCTTAGAGGCTCTTGTTGACTGCCTAGACGTCTCTGTTACCTGTCTCGTTGAGGTTAGGTCACGTTGACTCTACAGTGCTGTATAATGCAGTGTATTATAAGCAGTGTTTGATCCATTTGAACATCAGAGCTGTTTTCCGACACACATACTGTAGTGACATTATTCTGAAATCTACTATCATCTTTATTACATTGTTTCTGATCAATTATCATGAGACCATCAGCCAAACCTATGCCTCTTTCTCACATTCTCACTCTCTCAATATCTTTTTTTTCCTCTGCAGTGTTGTGTTCAGAGAGAGTTGGTCAAATCACAAAGACATATCATGACATTGAGGCAGTTACACATCTGCTTGAGGAGGTGAGAGACACAATGTGGTTTGCTTCACAGTCACAGACATAATAGCTGGTGTAACCACTGCAGTGCTTCAGTGATGACATAATAAAAGTCCCACACGTGCTTGTCTTCCTCCACAGAAAGAGCGGGATCTGGAATTGGCAGCCCGGATTGGACAATCGCTGCTCAAGCAGAATAAAGCCCTGACTGAACGAAACAAACTACTGGACGAACAGCTGGAAATTGCCCAGGAAGAGGTCATAATTGTTAAAAGAAAAATAATTTCACTTGTTTTATAAGGAGTATTGCATGTAATAATTAAAATCCTTCATTATTTACGTATGTTGTCCCAAATATGTGTAAAGCTGGTGGTATTTGTGGAACAAAATGATTTTTTTTAGGATTTTTAGAATTTTTAGGCATCTCTTTCTATACATATGTGTGCCAAGCATCATCAATTCGGACAGTATATATAATTTGCTGATCATCTTCTTTTTATGACACATTTATTGTGGGGTCACTACTTTGTTGTATGGCAAGAACTGTGTAAAATATATTATACTACTGAATTAGACTTGTAATTCAAATGCTGTTTTAGACAAAATAATACTAATACAACTGTGTGTGTGTGTGTGTGTGTGTATATATATATACATACATACACTGATCAGGCATAACATTATGACAGGTGAAGTAATAACACTGATTATCTCTTCATCATGGCACCTGTTAGTGGGTGGGATATATTAGGCAGCAAGTGAACATTTTGTCCTCAAAGTTGATGTGCAGCAAAAATGGACAAGCGTAAAGATTTGAGCAAGTTTGACAAGGTCCAAAATGTGATGACTAGATGACTGGGTCAGAGCATCTCCAAAACTGCAGCTCTTGTGGGGTGTTCCCGGTCTGCAGTGGTCAGTGTCTATCAAATATGGTCCAAGGAAGGAACACTGGTGAACCAGCGACAGGGTCATGGGCGGCCAAGGCTCATTGATGCACGTTCTGATAGTAAGGTGTCAGAATACACAGCGCATCGCAGTTTGTTGCGTATGGGGCTGCATAGCCGCAGATCAGTCAGGGTGCCCATGATGACCCCATCCACTGCCGAAAGCACCAACAGGGGGCATGTGAGCATCAGAACTGGACCATAGAGCAATGGAAGAAGGTGGCCTGGTCTGATGAATCACGTTTTCTTTTACATCACGTGGATGGCCGGGTGCGTGTGCGTGGCTTACCTGGGGAACACATGGCACCAGAATGCACTATGGGAAGAAGGCAAACCGGCAGAGGCAGTGTGATGCTTTGGGCAATGTTCTGCTGGGAAACCTTGGGTCCTGCCATCCATGTCGATGTTACTTTGACACGTACCACCTACCTAAGCATTGCTGCAGACCATGTACACCCTTTCATGGAAACGGTATTCCCTGGTGGCTGTGGCCTTTTTCAGCAGGATTTCCCAAATTCCCCAGATCTCAATCCAATCTGGCATCTGTGGGATGTGCTGAACAAACAAGTCCGATCCATGGAGGCCCCACCTTGCAACTTACAGGACTTAAGGGATCTGCTGCTATCTTCTTGGTGCCAGATACCACAGCACACCTTCAGGGGTCTAGTGGAGTCCATGCCTCAACGGGTCAAGGCTGATTTGGCAGCAAAAGGGCCTTCACATATTAGGGTCATAATGTTATGCCTGATCTGCGTATATAAATTAAGAGTTTAGATCTAGATATAGATGATAATGCACTTAGCGTTTTGTGTTATATGGAATTTAATGCTGATTTTGGGTCTGTTCTTATAGATTTCCCAGCTGCGTCAT
The DNA here is from genome assembly GCA_018749465.1 of Paracanthobrama guichenoti. Classification (NCBI taxonomy): domain Eukaryota; kingdom Metazoa; phylum Chordata; class Actinopteri; order Cypriniformes; family Gobionidae; genus Paracanthobrama; species Paracanthobrama guichenoti. The sequence continues at coordinate 8,845,971 of CM031953.1, read as the reverse complement.
GAGCTCTCCATGAGAGACGATCTCCTGCACTTTTATGCCAGCACTGAAGATATAGAGCATGCCTCAGAAACACTGTGAGTCACACAAACACACACACACACACACTCACACACACTCAAAGTGACCAAAAATGACTTCTCTAATGCTAAGTGTTTCCTCCTCCTCCAGGCTTATACAGAATGATTCATCCTTGTCTCTCAGCAACTATGTCAATTACGACTTTCTGCAACAGAAACTCAAGGGTTTGGAAGAGGAGAACTTCAAATTGCGCACAGAGGTGTGTTTTAACACAAACTACATACATTCACAAAAAATATCAAAAAGTTGTGCTACAATTAATCACTTTTTTTTAGGCTAATGAGTTAACCTCTGAGACCAACAATTATGAGGAACAAGAGCAACAGCTTATGATGGTGTGTGTGGATGAACTCTGTGAGTAAATTACCCACAATGACCAGCTCATCCTTCGGTATCTCAAATAAGTTAACAGATTAAAGTTTCCTCTTCTCTCTCTCACCAGCGACTGCAAATAAGCGGGCTGTATCTCTGTCGGAGGAGTTGGCCCGGAAGGTGGAAGATTCACTAAGACAACAAGAGGAGATTAGTGCCCTCCTGGGACAGATTGTCGATCTGGAGCAGCGCTGCAAAGGGGTTAGACACACAAACAAACACACACATACACACTCTATTTCATCATTTACAGCATTTAGAGAATACATTTATATAAATTAATGCGTCAAATTTGCGTCCAAATTCAGCTCACTGCTGAGAACGAGGAGTTAACGCAACACCTGAATGCCTCCCGGGAATCCCAAGCACAGCTTAAAACAGAGGTACACTCCTCACAATATCACTATCACAATATTCACACAGCGTTCTGCTGCTGTCATGTTTTCAAGAATTGTCTTTTGTGCCACGTGTCAATTTATTATTCTGTCTTCCTCTGGTGGCAGCTGAAGGAACTGCAGGAGAGGTACTCTGAATGTGAGGACATGCTCCATGAAGCCAGAGAGGACATTAAAAACCTGCGCAACAAGAGTCTGCCCAACAGCACTGTGCAGCGCTATAGCACCCTGGCTGCGGTCTTCCCAATGGATTCACTTGCGGCTGAGATTGAAGGAACCTTCCGGAAAGGCCTAGATAGCCCAGCGCCCACTGAGTACAAGTTAGTACATGTAGCTGCTGTCCATATATTGCATTGTATTTAATCACATTTGTTTTACAATAATAATATCTAAATATCTGTAAAACCATTTTATTAATATTACTAAAATATTAAATGTGTAAGATTTTCAGAAAAATATTCAGTGTTGTTTAAAAAACTTATTCAGTAAGGTTTTTATTCTGCAAGGACACATTCAATTGATCAAAAGGGACAGTAAAGACATTTATAATGCTATAAAAGATTTTAATTTTAAATAAATGCTGTTAAAAACTCTCTATTTAAATAGAAAATAATGCATCATGGTTTATAATAATGTATATAATAATAATTTAACAGAATATTAAGCAGCACAACTGTTTGCAACATTGATAATAAGAAAGATTTATTTTTCTTTTACATTTTAAAATTCATTTTAAAATATATTAAAATAGAAAACAGTTCTTCTAAACCGTAATACATTTTCACAATATTATTGTTTTATATCTTTTGTCAAATAAATGCAGCCTTGGTGAGCTTAAGAGACTTCTTTCAAAAACATTCAGAGATCTTACCCAAAACTTTTGAATGGTAGTTTATTTTGAATACATTTTATTTTTATTTTATTACATTTATTTTTCTCATTCTGTTGGCAAATAATTTTCTAATTTTAGCATAAATCTTAAAAAAGTATGCTTTATTAGTATCATCTATATGCTTTTTTATTATGTTAATATAATTTTGCAATAAATATTTTTATAAATGGGGAAACAAAAATAAAAATACATGTTTTTCTTTCACTTTATGCAGTGCCTGACATGTGTCATGTATATAATGTATATAAATGTTGTAAATAACCATGGACATGAATTTGCTTTGCAGGAATCATCCATTGCGGGTGTTTGAGACAGTGAAAGTGGCCAATCAGGCGGCTCGGCTACGTTCTCAGAATCTCTCTCCTCAGGTTCCGGGTTCGAGCCCTGCATCATTGCGCTCTAGTCGAATCAGTACACCACGGACCAGTTATTATGAATCAGACAATGTTAGCATCAGCCTAGAGGATAAGCACTCGCCTCCGACACACACACAGGATCATGGGTCAGTGTCTGCTCTTAAATTTTTCACAAAAATTAATTTTAAGAATCAATCAATAATGAATTCTAACATATTTCCTGCGTAGGTTGCTGGAGTCGAAACGTTTGGGCCAGCCAGGTACTCCAGGTGGGCAGGATTTAGAGGAAGCGCTTCGGTCTCTCTCAGAGCGTCAGGAGAGCCACACATCAGACCGTCCGTTCTTCGAGGTGGAGCGAGAAAGGAAACTGCGCGCCCTGCAGAGTGGAAGCACCGGCAGTGGCGGCGACTCCAGCGGCTTCCTGACGCCCAATGGCAGTGTTGCATCCACAGGAACGAACTACTCTGGCACATCGCATTCGTCAGGCACAGGCTCCTCCCGCTCGTACCTGCCCGAACGACTGCAGATAGTCAAGCCGCTGGAGGGTCAGTAGATATGCACACAAATAGTCATGAAAGATAAACTTTTAGATCAACCCTAAAATTGTGGCTTTCCAAACCACAAAATATAAAATAATAATAAATAAATAACATTAAATAATGAGTAAATAATTCAATACAAATAAAATAGTAATAAATATAATCAAAAGTGTGTGTATATGTGTGTGTGTATATATATATATATATTACGGTTTAGGGGAGTTGCACAATTAGTTGTACAATCAAAATTAATCTTGCTATTATGGCATAATTTATAATTTACAGCCCAAATTATGGGATTTATGAGAATAAACTGTATTGACTCTAACACACAGTGATGCAGGGATCCTCTGTATAATATCATTTCTAATTGTATGTTTTTTCCCATCATGTTTCTGCATGTTGGTTGCCCCACATGACTTTGATCAGGTGGATGAACAATGTTTGAATATTAATAAGCAGTGAAACTAATAAGCGTCTGTATTAAAATACAGAATCCCTACACAGTGAAAAGTATGGAAATTGATTTGAGTAATTTAAGAACTAGATAAGTATGGAAAAACGAAAAACATATATTTGATATATAAGATATTTGTTTCCCTATTCAGTTTTCTAAAATATAAAATTAAGAATTTCTAAAAAATAAATGTATAATACAAGCAGAGTGTTTTCATGGCATAAGTTTAGTGATTGTTAAACACAAGAAAGAAAAAAAAATATACTTTTATTTAGCAAAGGCACATTGTTAAAAAGACAGTAAATACATTTATGAAGTTAATAAATATTACAAAAAATTTACATTTATAATAAATGCTGTCTTCTTTTATACTTTCTATTTATCAAAGAAACCTAAAAGAAAATCAGTTTCCACAAAAATATTAAGCAGCACAACTGTGTTTAACATTAATAATAAATGTTTTTAGCATCAAATCATCATATTAGAATGATTTCTGAAGGATCACGTGACTGAAGACTGGAGTAATGATGCTGAAAATACAGCGAATAAATTACATTTTAATATATATTACAACAGAAACCAGTTAATTTAAATTGTATTAAACTATTACTGTTTTTTGATCAAATAAATGCAGCATTGATGAGATTAAAAAACCTTAATGTTACCAAACTTTTGACCAAATGAATTGACCCACTAGACTTATTTTACTTCATCTTTCCACTGTCCACAGGCTCAGTGACTCTGCACCAATGGCAGCAGCTGGCCAAGCCCAATCTTGGGGGCATCCTGCACCCACGGCCCGGTGTCCTCACCAAAGACTTCAGAGAGCTGGATGTGGATTTTCAGCATGTCTACAGCCTCAACGACCTCGAGGAGGATGAGCCTGATCCGTCCAAATTCCCCAACCTCCTGCACGGCACTGTGGGTAAGAACCCAGTCACCTACAGCAAAACATTTTCTTTTTAATTCTTTTGTTTGTTGGATTTTTGAAGTGCTCAAAACAGCCCAACTAGATTTCAGTATATATGTATTATTAAATGACTAGTTTTATCATTTTTCCCATGCTTCATAGCAGTTATCATGATTTTATTCCACCCTGTCTTTACTGTAACGCTGTAGGTACTGTAACTCTGTCATGCATAGCTGAGATTTAGCGTGTGTTTGTGTTTCCTCAAATAAACTTGCAGTCACTTCATCCAGACCTAACATCCCTCAGACCTCCCCTACGCACCCGACCACTAGCTGTCAGATCCTTCATCCCTCTGTCCTCCTCTCCTCCTTCTCCACCAGGTAAGACATGATTCACACAGTGATTATTATAGGACTATCACACATCCATCAAATTATCTTGCTCTTTCATAAAACTAGACAATGGGTTTGATTCTTACATTTAAAAACCAAATGAGGCACTAGTCTTGGCAGAATATTAGAAATGTCAAATTACACAATCAAATTATTTTAATATCTTTAGTATTCTTGCTTATTTTCCCTCCTTCCTTCTGTAACAGGAAACGCTGGAACCGGCTCTTTGTACAGTTATAATCCCATCCTCTGTAAAGTAAGACGTGTCAGGCATGATCATTTTGATCCCTTAGGATCAAACCCACTAGGATCATCCGTGCAATTACGAATCCATTCACTAACTTTCTTTCTCTCTAACCTTAGGTTTCATTCATGTGCTAAAAAAACATCATGACGTTTTGCTATTAATTCCGTCTTCTCTCCTGTTTAGAGATAGGTTTAGGTATATCTCATGCATCGCACATCTGTTTTAACAACACTTTTCTGCAAAGATCATGTTTTATTGGGGAAAATGAATGTACTAGGGTCATTCTCAAAAAATGCTGAGGTTATGAATTCAGTTAAATTCTCCCATAAATGAAAACAATGATACTTCTACAGCATTTATGAATTAATTAATATATAAAGTTAATATTAATCTCAACATTTACTAGTACATTTTAAGATGAATGTTGTATTAACATTAGTTAATGCACATCTTTAACATTAACAAAGATTAATAAACGCTGCAAAAAATATATTGCTGACTGTTAGTTCATATTAGTTAATGAATTAATTAATGTTAACAAATGAGACCTAAGTGATACCAGTTTATTTAATTTAATTTTAACAAGAATTGTAACATCAGTGACCAGGGTGCCATGAAGAGTGTTATGGGGGGGTATGCAGACAGACTTTTAGGCCCCCTTCCTCCAAAAGATGAATGTGTTTTTTCTTGTAAAGTTTAATAAGAAATTGAAGTAATTTATTACTTAACATTTATATTATTTCAAGTAATGCAAATTTCAGTTTTCCCACCTCCACCCCCAAAACGAGATTGATTTTAACCTTTTGACGCATACGAACACGCCGTTGTGATTAGAACGTTCAATGCGCCACTGACATTCAAGACGGATGCGCTCAGTGCTTTTCATAATCACAATTATTCAGTGTTTTCAACCACATAATGTTTATTTGAGGTTTCAGAGATTTAAATAACGTTATTAAATTCAAATTCCATATGACGCCTTTGGAAGCTGCAATAATCCTTTCAGTTATAGGCTAATTTGACGAAGTGTTTTATTCATATCAGATACACATTAAAGATTAGGCTACCCTATTCTACTCCCAGTTCACAGGCTAACATGATCATTATAAAGGCGTTTAAACGAAAAACACATTCACTTCCACATATTTGACAATCGGAATGTATCATACAATTCATGATACAGTAAACAATTTGTGAATATTGTGTAACAACCTGTTATAAACCTGTTTGCACATTATACTCTTTATACATTTGTTAACCACATATTTATAAGTCTACAGTTTACTCACTGCACAGTCTACTTCAATTATTTTATTCCACTTTATTCTTATTTTTTATTTTTATTTATTTTTTCTTCTACTTGACTTGATTATTTATAATTCTATATATATATATATATATATATATATATATATATATATATATATATATATATATATATATATATATAGATAGATAGATAGATAGATAGATAGATAGATAGATAGATAGATAGATAGATAGATAGTACTTTTTATCCTATTTCTATTATAATTTCCTCCTTGTGTTTTTAACTGAATTTGCACTGTCCATGGAGCGGACCTGTTTACATTTCACTGCCGGTTGTCTATTCTGTATATAACTGTGTATGTGACAAATAAAACTCTTGAATCTCTCTTGAATCTTGAAAAAAAAAAAAATTTTATAAAAAGGAAAAACTAAATAAATGCGATAAATAGGCCTATCTGTCTGTGTGGCTGCATGAGCGACCAAATAAAACATTCTAACACAATAATGTTCTAAAATAACAGTCGCCTCAAAAAACTCATGCTGTGGGGACTAGAATATATAATAGAGCCCCTAAAATATAGATGCCCACACAACCAAATACAGGAACAATGATTCAATGTTTCTCTGAAGAATTTTTCAATTGTGGTTTTGCACCTAGACTGGGTAAACCCAGCCTGATCTGCCGGCGATTTGATTTCGCCCTGCAGCTCAATCAGGAAACCTGTACATTAATTTATCCTGCTTCTGTCACACATTTGAGGGAACCAATCACAGACTGGCTTATCCACCTGGTGCGCTATTGGCGGGTTTAACACGATGACAGATAGAGAAGTGATGGGTCCTTGCCCATTGATCACACCGCTTGTGATTGGTTGAAGGACTATTTAATTGCGTACAGAGTCATTTGAATAATGCTCGTTGATCACGCCTCTTCTGGTCTGATTGGTTGAAGGACTATCCAATTGCGTACAGAGTCATTTGAATAATGCTCGTTGATCACGCCTCTTGTGCTGAAGAAAATACAGAGCAGACTCTCCAGACCAGTGTTCAATCTTAAAAGATTGAGCTCGGTCTGGTGATAGCCAGACAAGTTTTGCACCCACACAGAAGACCGCTTGCACTACGGACTTCTTGAATTAGGTCTTTCGACACATCCACGATCAACAATCATCTCTAACATTTTGTTTAGCCTATTCTGGAAGGAACCAATTCGTAAGGGAAACTTCCATCCTTTTAACGTCATCATCCCAACTTTTTTTTTTAACGTTTTTGCTAATGTGCTTCTGACAGGTGCTTTCCATCCATCGTGTTTTTTTTTTTTTTTTTTTTTTTTTTTTTTCGCAGTTAACACATCATGCGCTGTATTTTGAAGTGATGAGAACGTGCTCATGTTCACTTCTTACTTTCTATAATTCACAGATTTTATTTTATTTTTATTGCAATATTATTAGTTAACGTAAGAAGGAAAAAAAAATCATGCACACAAAAAAATCCAAAATCGTGATTTGGGGCCCCCTAGCATCCTGGGCCCATATGCCTGGCATACTCTGCAACCCCCCCCCAACGGCGCCCCTGTCAGTGACAAATACCCATAAAAAAACAATTATACAAATTTAAATTCATTAACTCATCCCTTAAATCATTTGTAATAAAATATTTTACCTCAATAACATGCAAATGAACAAAGTGGGGGAAAAATGCATTTAACGGTATATTAATAATTAGGGATGTCATGGTCCAGTAGTTGGTACCAATACAATAACAGTTTTACGGTACTCTGTACCAATTTCGGTACCACAGCTAAATGTTTTTATTTTTATTTTATTTAACTATTTTTAAAAAAATGTATTACATTCAATGAGTTTATTATTTATGATGATAATCATTATAAGTAAATAATACATAAACATTTAAAGGCTGTATGCTTAACATAATTATTATTATTAGAAGAGGCGTATTATTATTACATAGAGACGCAGCTAAATCTACTGCACAACAGTAGCCTAATATATTCTGTCAGTTTCTTCACGTTAAACCAAACTTTTATTTTGACGGGTTGCCGTGATGACCTTTGAGTGTCTGTGTTCATGATATGACAGGTTTCTCAAATGAAACGGTAAATGCTCATGAAGTGACGGTTTATGTGTTTCTGTGACACGGCAGAGACTACAAAGATAGCGAGTGTCATGCAGGTCAACATAGACGCAGGAGTAATATTTAAATAGTATTTTGCAGTTTAATATTCACAGACACTAGTATATATTCGGCTACAGTCTGGAGCCCTTCACTTGATTAAACACGGAAGCGACTGAGCACAGCTGTGGGTACCGGATATACTCTGGAGTCGGTACTACCTGTACTACAGAAATGCTGGTATCGTCACATTTTTTAAATTTCAGTACCAACTTGGTACCGAAGTACCGGTACTTGTGACATCCCTATTAATAATTTTCAACATCACCTTTTGCCCTTTTTATATGGGGGTTCTTGAATATTTGAAATCTTTATCATGACTGAAATGTCATAATATTTTGAGAATGACTTACTAATACTAGACTGTGCATGTTACATTCAAGTCTTCCTCTAAATGCCGTTGAACCAACTTGTGCGAGTCTCATCTTCACATCCATTTATTCATAAGCATGATCATATATCTTCTGCGTTTCTACCCGGAAAGGCTTTCACTAACACTTGTGTTCTGCCCTGTTTGTTTCTGGTGTGGCTGACTAAATCTTCCCATGGAGCATCTGACATTGTTCTTCGCTGTTCTCTCCCCAGCATTCGGCCCCGCAGTGCGTCCGCTCGTGGGAGCTGTGAGCATGTGAGGACGTCATCAGGCCTCCAGTGCGTCTCTGGGTCCACATCACACCTGCACCCGATCTCATCCCTCGGTCTGCTACAACTTGTATCACAGCATGGCATCTCAGCCACAATCCATCCCAGCTCTACTCTCATTCACTCCCTCACCGCATCCTCAGAGGAAAGACAACGAGAACAAGGAAAAAGAGCAAAGGAACGGCAGAGAAACATTTTCAGCGTCAATCTTGTGGAAAAGCTCAGAAGTCTGGGCCTGTACAAAGTGGTTGCCAGAGGATTGGTGGATTATGGTCGAAAAGAAAAACCAGACCCGCATAACAGTCCCCCTTGAAACGCTGCACCATTAAAGGTGCCATTTTGTGCATCACGCTCATTCTGGCATGCAGCTAAACTTTCCCCATTTGTTATGGGGCATTCTGGAAGCCATATCAGTTGAATGACTTATCAAGTTTGCGTTTCTGTGGTGACGTCCTTTTGTATGTGTCATTGGGAATTTTTAGCATGGACTGCACCTCAATACATTTTCAAACACATCTTTTTTTGTATCATTGTTGTCATAGGGTGTTTTAAACACTCTTCAGAAGGGAATAGCTGTACATTTGTTGACTTTATAACATGATTTTGTCATCATCAGTCTTGAATTCACTGTTTTATTGTTATGAAATTGTAGCAGCACTACAGAAAAATGCACTATGTGGCCTCAATTTTTGCTTGCTGCCAACCAAGCATCAATGTCAGTAGTGCGTTCTGTTTCCTGAGAAATACATTTGTTCATAATAGCACTTTTCAGGGCATTCAGACCCCTTTTTTCTAGGGAATGTAGGGTACATTACGTGATGTACTGTACCCGCAGTCTAAACACTGTAAAAATGAGGAGCTGTTGGTGCTCTAGGGAACATTATACAGACTTGTTGAGCAAATAGAAGTGATCTTGTGCTTTATTTTCACTGTGCTTTAATGCATGAACACCTCATGTGATGGTACACCATGCACATACATGTATGTACTGTATGTAATGTAACTTTAATGTCACAGAGACGTTTTCACCCAATTGTAAAGTTTGTAATGCATATGATTGTGTTTTGTCAGAATCAGGGATGCAGTATTGAAGTCAATGATGCAGTTTCTGCTTGAATTAAGTGCTGTAGAGCCATAAATAGTAAATGCACAATCGGTTAATTACAATATAGAGTCGTCTTGGGAATTGATATCACTGTATACAAGAGCTATTGGGTGCATTGATCATTTAACAGCTTTTATTTTCCCTCTCAACAACCTGTCCATCAACGTCTTTCATTGTGTCCACTACAGTTTGTCAACCAAATGAAAAGAAACATGGTAATATATCTGTACGTGGAAAGCCTTCTATGCATTTGAGATTTTCAGAGGGACATGATGAAGTGTAGTATTTACTGATCTAGAGTCTCAGAAAAAATGGTTATGTAAAAAGTAATATATATATATATATATATATAAAAAAATGTGTACCTGAAGTACCACTCTGTACAAAATACCCCTGGTCACAATTTTGTAGAATATGTATAGTTGTTTAAAAAAGGATAATGTAAAGAATTATTCATTTAAACAAGGATAAAAGGTTAAAGGTTGTATTTTTACATTAGAACAATGTTTAGACGCTGTTTAGTCTCACAGTGAATTGAAGCCCCGGAGTTCACTGTAAAGTACGTTTTTGGGCACTGATTGTGTTACATGGCAATAAAGACTTCAGTGTATTTTGACCTGTCTGTATGTTAATGTGTTTGTGTGTAACGACCTGCTTTTTTTAACGCTAATTTCAAATTCATAAATTGAATAACCTATATTTTAATATTATAGTAATGAAAGTATAAATTGTGTCCTAAAATGGTCTGAAAACAGCATAACAAACAGTGTGAAGTATAGAGAGCTGTAGGGATGACATTTTTGTAGGCCAAAACCCGGAAACAAGTTAGCCTTTCTGGTTCCACTCATTTTTTTAAATGCCTAAAATAGGGTTTGTGGTTAACACAAGCTCAAGATATCATTGTCTGTCATATCCCAGATGAAAAGGGTGCACTAACACTTTATTTCAGTACACTTCCATAAAGTACTTAAAGTGCTCTATTTTCTCGCACTAATTTGTACTTAATTTACAAAAAAAAAAAAATATATATATATATATATATATATATATATATATATATATATATATATATATATATATATATATATATCCTTTAGTATTAAAATAATCTTTAAGAACATAAGTGTACTCAACTGTGCTGTTCTGAGACTATGACTATGAACTAAAATGTGCTTTTAAAAACTATCTCTGTATTTAAAAAAATTTAGTTACCACTTGTAGTACTCATCAGATAGAAATGACATGAATTATTTAAAATATAAAAATAATATATAATAAATATATACAAAATGTATTACACACACATTTTTATACATTAAACAATTCATTTCAAATGTATTGTGACTATGTTAATATTTACTTTATATGATGTAGTTAAGTATATGTTACTGGTGTTTCACTTGTAATTAATACTTATCTATTGCATTTTCATGAAAATCCATTAAAATAGAACTTAGTTATAGTTATGTCACAGGGTGTTTACAGGAAGACACAAGGTAGATGAAGGGGTTGAAGGGTTTCAGCTGTCGCATTCCTTGAGTCAAGCCACTCTTGAACAACAGACAGCGTCAGAAGCGTCTCGCCTGGGCTGAAGACAAAAAGCACTGGACTGCTGCTGAGTGCTCCAAAGTTATGTTCCCTGATGAAAGTCAATTTTGCATTTCCTTTGGAAATCAGGGTCCCAGAGTCTGGAGGAAGAGAGGAGAGGCACACAATCCACGTTGCTTGAGGTCCAGTGTAAAGTTTCCACAGTCAGTGATGGTTTGGGGTGCCATGTCATCTGCTGGTGTTGGTCCACTGTGTTTTCTGAGGTCCAAGGTCAACGCAGCCGTATACCAGGAAGTTTTAGAGCACTTCATGCTTCCTGCTGCTGACCAACTTTTTGGAGATGCAGATGTCATTTCCCAACAGGACTTGGCACCTGCAAGTGTAGGTATCTGGTCTTAGTACCTGGTTTAAGGACCATGGTATCCCTGTTCTTAATTGGCCAGCAAACTCGCCTGACCTTAACCCCATAGAAAATCAATGGGGTATTGTGAAGAGGAAGATGCGATATGCCAGACCCAACAATGCAGAAGAGCTGAAGGCCACTATCAGAGCAACCTGGGCTCTCATAACACCTGAGCAGTGCCACAGACTGATCGACTCCATGCCACGCCGCATTGCTGCAGTAATTCAGGCAAAAGGAGCTCCAACTAAGTATTGAGTGCTGTACATGCTCATACTTTTCAGTTGGCCAAGATTTCTAAAAAATCCTTTCTTTGTATTGGTCTTAAGTAATATTCTAATTTTCTGAGATACTGAATTTGGGATTTTCCTTAGTTGTCAGTTATAATCATCAAAATTAAAGGAAATAATCGTTTGAAATATATCAGTCTGTGTGTAATGAATGAATATAATATACAAGCTTCACTTTTTGAATGGAATTAGTGAAATAAATCAACTTTTTGATGATATTCTAATTATATGACCAGCACAAGTGCCCATCTGGCTTGCCTGGGATTCAGTTGCTTAGCTGAGCGTAGGTACTCCAGATTCCGGTGATCGGTTAGTACCAAGAACGGGTGTCTCGCTCGCTCCCTCCAGCCAATGTCGCCACTCCTCAAACGCAGCCTTCATAGCCAGTAGCTCACGGTGTTTGGCGGGTGAGAGTTTTCTGGAGAAGTAAGCACATGGGAACAGTTTAGGTGGGTTACCTTGTCACTGGGAGAGAATGGCACAGATTCCGGTATTGTAAGCATCCACTTCTACCACAAACGGCAAGTGCGGCTCAGGATGGTGTAGGATGGGAGCAGTAGTGAAACGACTCTTTAATTTGTTGAATGCCTGGAGAGCGTCTGCAGACCACCGCAGTTTGTGGTTTCCTCCCCTTGTCATGGCCAGGAGCAGTGTGGTGACGGAACTGAAGTTCCTGATGAATCTCCTGTAGAAGTTAGCAAACCCCAGAAATCTTTGAAGCTCCTTCAGCATAGCAGGTTGAGGCCAACTCGGGACTGCCCGAACTTTCTTTTCGTCCATCACCACTTCTTCGGGGCTGATGATGTACCCAAAAACAACACAGATAACTGGTGGAACTCACACTTTTCGGCCTTGGCGTAGAGCTGATGATCAATCAGACGTTGCAGCACTGTGCGGACCTGTTGGATGTGTTCCTCCATGGTGTCTGAGTAAATCAGTATTTCGTCAATGTACACCACCAAGGACTGATTAAGCATGTCTCTGAAGATGTCATTAATGAAGGATTGGAACACCGAAGGAATATTGGACAGCCCGAAGGGCATGACGAGATATTCATAGTGCCCATTGCTTGTGGAGAAGGCTGTTTTCCACTCGTCCCCCTCCCGGATGCGAAGGAGATTGTAGGCCGAGCGGAGCGGAGATTGAGCTTCGTGAAGAACCGGGCAGTTCTCAACTGTTTTAGAGCCGCTGGGACCAGAGGTAGCGGGTATCTGAATTTGACTGTGATGTCATTTAGGCCACGATAATCAATGCAAGGTCTCATACCTCTGTCCCTCTTCCCCACGAAGAAGAAGCCGGCTGCAGCCGGTGACGTGGATGGTCGAATGAAGCCCTTTGCTAGCTCTTCCTTGATGTAATCTTTCATGGCTTGATCCTCAGGCTCAGAGAGTGGAAAGATGCGTCCCCTAGGTGGTGTGGTTCCTGGCAGGAGATCTATGGCACAGTCATTGTTGCGATGCGGTGAGAATTGTGAAGCTTTGGGCTTACTGAAAGCCTTGATGAGATTGGCGTAGTCCGGTGGGACCCCCAGAAGTGATGTTTACTGTGTTGATCAGGGACCGTGGCTTTGCTGGGTTGTGGTTGTGTCAAGCGTAGACATTTGGAGTGGCAGGTGGAGCTCCAACGTGTGATCTGTTTTTCTTGCCAGGATATCTGCGGGTCATGTTCTTGAAACCATGGGAAGCCCAGAATGACAGGGTTATGCAGAGAGTGAATGACGTAGATGATCATTTAACAGATGAGTTCATGACAGATGAGTTCGGAGTGAAGAGCGCCCACTTGGAGATTGAGTTCGGTAGTGGTGTATTGCACATGAGCAGTCCCCAAGGGGCGCCCATCTAGCACTGCCACTGCCGAGGGAGAGTTGCAAGGGGTTAGAGGAATATCATATTGCCGTGCCAGCTCTTTGTCAATGAAATTGCTTGCGGCCCCAGAATCGACTAATGCTTTGGCGTGTATAATCTTAGTCTCATATGTCAAGGTAACAGGTAGATTAAAACAGTTGTTCTGAGAGATGGCCGAAATCAGTAAACTCACCCTGCGGGCTTGTGTCTGTGGAGGTCGCCTCGGACAGTCAGCTTTCATGTGTCCAGCGAGACCACAATACAGGCAGAGGTGATTCTTAATGCGGCGATCCCACTCCTCCATGGATAGGTGAGTACGTCCGACCTGCATGGGTTCCACATTGCGGTTTGATGGAACATTAGGTTGGGGAATTCCTAGGTGTCGACTGTTTCGGCATGAACGGATGAGATTGTTGTTGCGGATAGCCAGTTTGATGAATTGGTCTAGGGTTTTATCTTCGTCTCGGCAGGTGAGTTCTGACTGCAGTTCATCGTTGAGACCCTGGCGAAACATGGTTTTTAACGTGTCCTCCACCCATATGATTTGTGCTGCCAGTGTGTGGAGGGTGAGAGCAAATTCCACAGCCGTGCTGTTCCCTTGACGCAATGCAAGCAGTTCCCCACGCTCCGTCCTCCTTCAGAATGCTCGAAAACAGTGCGCAAGCGTTGAATGAAGTGTGTGTATGTGACTCGTTCAAAGGCTTGATTATGCCAGACCGGCATTGCCCACTCGAGCGCCTTGCCCGTGAGAAGGGAACACACAAGTGAAATCTTGCCAGCATCAGCTGAGTAAAGAGAGGGTTGTTGGGCCAGAAACATTAAACATTGCATGAGGAAGCCTTTACATTTAGATGGAGTGCAGTCAAACTTCTCAGGTAACGCCAGGCAAGGGTTGCTTGTTATCATGTTAACAGGTGTTGGTGGTACTACCTGACTTGGCTGCAGCACTGGGGCGTTGGAGACCGCTGGCGTTTGATGAAGGTTCAAGACCGCCTTTACCAGTTCCTCCGTCATGTTGGCCAAACGACTAAGCTGCTGTTGGTGGGCCACGAGTTGGTTTGCTTGTGCTGTTAACTCATTGGAGAAGTGTATGAGAACCGCTGGATCGCTAGTTGGTGAAGTCTTCTGTAATGAGGACTCAGGCAGATTGGCAGAGTCAAACACAGGTAGGCTAATCACAGGGAATAACATTTGACACTGACAAATTGGTAAAACCTAGTGGTTTGAAGGATAGTGGCAAAGTATAAAGATTTAAAATTACAACGAATTAGCGTTTGAGGGCTGCAATGTGATCCTTAAATAGTCTTTTATTATGTCATCAAATGATTCCGGTTTAAATATGCCTAATAAGATTTTCTGATACATAAAAATTGTTACACTGAATGACATTTTAGTGGGTGTCTTCTGTAAACCATGGTAAAAATGTATAATAGTCATTATTTTTTGCTAAAAATAAAATAAAAATTAAACAGGATACATTCTAATGTACAGGAATAAAAATGTAAAGCTGTATTACACTTATTTTTTTGATGCTTGAAACCCCTGTTTCGCCTTTGACCCATGTGCCTAGAACTGGGCCTGGTGTGTGTGTGTGTATACAATAGGTCCACTGATAAAAGTAGGATAGAAAAAGTATTTGAATTGAAATCTGTCATTTAAAAACAAATGAAAACAAACCTTTATCTGATGATGTTTGGGATGCAGGCTATTGTTGTAAGAAAATGTATAGTGAATCAGTTGTATTATATCGGCTACCCATTGTCTTCAGCCATAAATTGTGGAAAATAGGAATTATGTTGTTACAATGCTATCCTTTGGCTTAGTGTGTGAATTTAATCAGCCCAGTGACAGCAGATGAAAATGATCTGTTTGTATAACACCAGTGCTAATTAACGTGTTGTCATTGACAAATAAATAAATACACAGGTTATAGTTTGGGAAGATTATCGTCCTAGGTTAAGTTATTAGAGTAAATCAAGTAAAATTGAGAGATAGGATGGTCTGACCAATGCTCTTTTCCGGGTCAGCTAGGTTCTGGGCTGAAGGCTGCTCTCTGGTTCAGATGTGAAGCAGCTTTTCAGTTTAAGGTTGAGCTGCACCTTGTCATTTTCGCAGTAAAGGTCTGCCGCTTTCGAAACAGCACTTGTCTCATTTGATTGTGGAAGGTACTTCTAAAAATTAGACGTTCCTTTGGAGCTCGTGATCACTGTACTATGAGTATGGCTTATTCGTGGGTTTGGAATAAAGGACGTAGATTCAAGACATTTGTTTGGCAGCAGGTTAGTTTTCTCAGAACATTTTTGGTACATTTTACCCACCAAATACCTAATCAAAACTAGCCCACTCACGGCCAAAACTAGCTACTTTGAGCTTGTGTTTAGGCTTCTAAATTCATAAAAGCTTTGTTCATTTATGGATTATCAAGATAAACAAAACAAAAGCATCTTAAACTTTTGTTGGTCACAGAGCTTATTGTCTGCAAATCATCCGCTCTATTGATATCAAGAGGGTGGGCTTTTAAAAGGAATTTTGTCTATTTTTGTATGCCCAATTGGTTGAGACTTGTCAGTTATGTTATTTGCAGTCAGCCATTAAAATTAATTCACAATCTGATGACACAAACTTGTATAGTTGCAAATATATTTAATGACAGATCACAGTACAGATTACTACTTTGCATACAGTCTCAGTTTACACTCCGGCGCCCAAAATCTACCCAGCCTTGGTAGTCTGTAACGCAGTCCTCCCGTTGGATGATTTCTGCCCAAAAAATGAAGAACAGCAAGTAAGAGCGAGGCTTCGTTTCTTCTCATGTTTTAATCTTCAGAGACACGCACCTGACAGTGCCTGTAAGAGCTGCCGGGACATGAGCTCGCGCTGATCCTCGGATAACTGCAAGGAACGCCTCACAAGGGCCTGAAGTCGCTCAGGTGTCTCAGGTGGTCTCTCTGGAAGCCCTGTCATCATCTTTGTGTCCGCAGGTGTGTCTTTGGACAGAGGAGAAGCCACACACGCCACTGCCAGCATCACTATAGCGGTCAATACAACGCACTTGGCCATCATTTCTGTGAAGAACAATTGCAAGTGTTTAAAAGCAGTACTATCTGTGTCAAACTAAACTAAAATAAAATAAAATAAAAATGACCCATTCCTGCTGGAAACCCATTTTAAGATGTTAGTACAAATTTGGAACATGGTAGATGGTTTCTAGCTGGTTCAGACTGGTTATTAGCTGGTCAACCAGTCATCATGTTCCAAAAAAAGTGGCTCGTTTGCTGCTAACTCGAGATGGTCTGCCAGCAAATGACCAGTTTAGATCAACTAAAGACCAGCTAGAAACCAGATATCATCATCCAAACACATATACTATCTTAAAATGGTTTCTTCAGCAAGAAAATATAAAAGATATTAAAAGAAAAAACTGATTTACAGTACCTGAATAGTGCTGAGCCAGAAACGTTTTAACAGAGTGTAAGAATAAAACCTTGTAATCCAAAATATAGGGTCAGTCCCTTTATATTTAATTTTCAGGGAAAAAAACAAAAGTGTTAATCAATGGATTTGGATAATTATTGTTCAGGAGGAGGAGCATGCTTAAACCAAATACGTCAGACATGAAATGGGAAATTCAATAGTTTTTATGAGATTTTAACATAGCAAACATTACGAAACCATATGATCAGGAAGTCATGGCACTTAACTAATGGGAAACAACATGTACGTGCGCTGTGAAAAAGAATTAGCACTGGATTTTTTATTCAAGTCAGCACCCGAGTTTTCATCTAATCATTTGTTCTAATGCAATATATGATGTCCCATCAATAAGTGACATTTTTAAAAACTATCGTATTGATTAAAACGAACTGATGGCGAAAGGCTGTGACGCAGTGCTTTTGATTTTATTGCCGGAGAGGAGTCTGTTGCTTCCTCTCAGGACCATTAGATTTATGTACCTAAAGATTTTACCCAAGATCACGATCCTCTGCTATCATGCGACTCTGAGGTGAACAAATAATTGCCAATCCACCTTTGAAAGTATAGCCTATATATGACAGCAGATGATGTGTTGCATCCTTCTTTATTACCAGTTTTCCACTTTTCCATATCTAATTAGCTAGTGATGACATAATGGGACAATGATGTGATCTATAAATGTATGTTCAGAATATACATAGAATTAAATGCACCTATTCTATGATAAGCATTTTTTTAATTTCTCATTTAAATTTCATTTTGATATTTTGTGGGGGACATAAAGTAAGAATGTCAGGGTGATGATACAACCATCCCTATATCATAAAGAAGAAAACAGCTTCATAACAAGAATGAAACTCTTGAAAAGAACAACAATAAATGGCCATAAAAATGACAAATCTTTCATCATTTACTCACCTTCATGTCATTCCAAACTTGACTTTCTTTCTGCTGTTTAACACAAAAGAAGATATTTTGAAGAATGTTGGTAACCAAACAGTTTTGTTGTACACAGACTTTCACTGACATTTACACAGACTTTCAAACTTTCAAGTTTGTTTTGCAAAACCCCTCAAATTCTCAAAATATTATCTTTTGTGTTCCACAGAAGAAAGAACGTCTTATGGGTCTGGACCAACATGAAGGTAAGTAAATGATGATAAACAATTTATATACTATAAAACTATATATTTAGGAAATATGGTCATAATGTTAGGACTGTGTGTGTGTGTATATATGTATATATGTATATATATATATATATATATATATATATATATATATATATATATATATATATATATATATATATATATATATATATATAGATATAGATAGATAGATATATAGATAGATATATATATAGATAGATAGATATATATATAGATAGATAGATATATAGATAGATAGATCGATAGATCGATAGATCGATCGATCGATCGATCATTCCTGAACCATTTTTGCTTTGTGCCATTGCGCATTATCCTGCTGAAAGAGGCCACAGCCACCAGGGAATACCGTTTCCATGAAAGGGTGTACGTGGTCTGAAACAATGCTTAGGTAGGTGGTAAAAAAGTAACATCCACATGGATGGCAGGACCCAAGGTTTCCCAGCAGAACATTTCCCAAAGCATCACACTGCCTCTGCCGGCTTGCCTTCTTCCCATAGTGCATCCTGGTGCCATGTGTTCCCCAGGTAAGCCACGCACACGCACCCGGCCATCCACGTGATGTAAGAGAAAACGTGATTCATCAGACCAGGCCACCTTCTTCCATTGCTCTGTGGTCCATGTTCTGATGCTTACTTGCCCACTGTTGGCACTTTCGGCAGTGTACAGGGGTCAGCATGGGCACCCTGACTGATCTGCGGCTATGCAGCCCCATACACAACAAACTGTGATGCACTGTGTATTCTGACACCTTTCTATCAGAACCAGCATTAACTTCTTGAGGAATTTGAGCTACAGTAGCTCGTCTGTTTGATCGGACCACACAGTCCTTCGTTCCCCACGTGCATCAATGAGCCTTGGCCCATGACCCTGTTTTGATAGAGACTGACCACTGCAGACCGGGAACACCCCACAAGAGCTGCAGTTTTGGAGATGCTCTGACCCAGTCGTCTAGCCATCACAATTTGGCCCTTGTCAAACTCGCTCAAATCCTTAAGCTTGTCCATTTTTCCTGCTTCTAACACATAAACTTTGAGGACAAAATGTTCACTTGCTGCCTAATATATCCCACCCACTAACAGGTGCCATGATGAAGAGATAATCAGTGTTATTCACTTCACCGGTCATAATGTTATGCCTGATCTTTTTCTGCAAAACTGCACTGTCATGTGATCCAAGCAACATGGAAAGAAAAAAAAAAAGAAAAGCGAGCATCTTTGATTAGTAATACATATTATTAATACATTTTACCTTGAAAATTTATGAAATTACACATTAGACAAATGGATTTCATTTCGCGATACAAAGATGCATTTTAGTGACAGATTTTTGGAAATCTACCAAAAGGGAATACATGCAAATGCATTTACAAGTGAAAAGTTACTGAGCAAAACATTTTTCATCAGAATTGGCCAAGCCTTATGAATTTACATGTTCTGACAGTTGAAGTCACAATAACTTAACAATCACCCACTTTGAAATGTCAATGTGTATATCCCATTTACTGACAAACGCACCAGCAAAGCTGTTTCATCAGGGGTTACGACTACATTTTAAGAGACTGTGATCTGGCATTAGGCTACTGGTGGACAAAAACTTACTGAAGAGATATGTTTTCACTACATTCTGACACATAAATCCATTCATCATGATTGATGGTTATTGTTCAGGTACTTGACATTTGAGTCCAAAATTGACAAAGAACGTTTGTCATAAGACCTAAACGGCAAAGCAAACCTGATGAATGCTGTGGTGAATACACAAAGTAAACAAGCATCTGAGGAAATAGCTTTAAGAGTTATTCTTTCAGTTATTCAGTTAATACAATAGTAAAACAGTTGAAAAAAGATGTAATCTCTTTAAGCCACAAATCATTTTACATGGTTTTGAAGGTCAAGGGTGTGTGTAGCAGGTTTTTTTAAGTCAATGGTTTTAATCAGCATCCGGGCAGAGGCGAGTCTCCGCTGACATTCCATCTATTCACTGGAACTGGAAATCTGACACCATGTGGAATGCAACAGGGCTATATAAGGCAATCTTTAGTGGAAATTAGTTTAGATGTTTAGTTTCGACATTGAAAGACGTCCTTCCACAGATCTTCTAACTTAGCCATGTCGGTCCGTCGCAGTAGTAAGACGTTCACCTCTCGGAGTGTGTTCGGGTCAGCTGGCCTTGGTTCCTCTGGTGGATTGGTCATGAACGGACTGGGAAGTTCAGGGCTCTCTTTGTCTTTTGGTGAACAAAACTATGGCAGCGCTGGGGGCTACGGTGCCCGCATCTCCAGATCTTTGTCCACTTCATCCTTGACGATGGCTGTTAATGAGGTCAATGTGTATGCCAACGATAAGCAGACAATGAAGAACCTCAATGACCGACTGTCATCTTACCTAGAGCGGGTAACATACCTTCTGTTGGTTAACTTGAAAATCTAACAGAAATGACATGAAAACAATTGTATCTTATCTTCTTAATGAATCCTGATGAACGCTTTTAAAAAACACATATTTGTAAAAAAAAAAAAAAATAAAAAAAAATAAAAAAAAATAAAATAAAATAAAATAAATATAATAATATATATATATATATATATATATATATATATATATATATATATATATATATATATATTACAAATATGTGTTTCTATTATGCATATTAATATAATGTAATATAATATTAGTATAAATAATAATGTAAATATATAATGTAAAAAATGTGAAAAAATTTAAGAAAAAAGATTTATGATTTTAGGATTCTGGTTAATTTGAACAAGATAGCATTTATTAAGTATGAAACCGTATATATATATATATATATATATGATATATATATATATATATATATATATATATATATATATATATATATTAGTATTCAATAAATGCTATCTTGTTCAAAAATCTAACCAGAGTCCTAAAATCAAAAAAAAATGTCTTCCATTTTTTCACATTTTGTTACATTATATATATTTACATTATAATAATATTATATTACATTATATTAATATGCATTAATCAAAAGTAATAATAATAAATCATATTCTTCTTTTTGTCATTTTCATTGGATTTTTCTCTGTGTTTTTAATCAAACAATGTGTTTTTAACAATTAAAACAGTAATTTTTGTGTTTAGTTGTTAATTTTACTATTTTGTAACACTGGAATGCATTTGGGATTACTCTATATGGATGACGTTATTGTTTTATTTTCATATAATCAGTTATAAAGGTTTTACTCTAAATATTTAAGCCTATAGTTAAAAAAATATTCTTTAATTCTAAATCAATTATAAATAATTCCTAAATCAAAAGATTCTAGATTGAACATTACAAATGGCAACATTCTTCTTGGAGAGTGTGTGATTTGGACTCCTGTCTAATCTTGTTATTAATTTAATCTGTCTATTTTCTGAGAAGATTTGCACGTATGTTTTGTGTTTTAGGTGCGCTCTTTAGAGCAGGCCAACAAGAAACTCGAGCTGCAAATTAAGGAGTTTTATGACAGCAAGAGCCCGCTGCAGAGCAAAGACATGAGTGCTTATTTCAAAACCATTACAGAGCTCCACACACAGGTAGAGCTGCTTTCACTTATCGGAAGGATCACACCCCTGAAATAACTGAAATGCCATGAGATAAACGGCGCCTCACCTCATACCATTATGTTTTGTGTTTCAAACATCATAAATACCACAGGGCAATCCTGTTTAGCTGTTAACAAAACCTAAAATATTTTTTTTGTTTCAGCTAGAGTCATATTTCTCTTTTTTAATGCATCCAGATAATTAGTTATTATGCTCATTGAAAGCTTAACATCCCTTGATCAAACACGCATTCCCATTTGTCCATGAAAGATTCACAGCCGTTTTGTGGAGAACGCACAGCTCCGTCTGAAGCTGGAGAACACCAACCTCGCCGCTGAAGATTTCCACTTGAAGTACGTGATGTGTAAAGCAATATTATTTCATTTAGTATTGAATTTTGAGTAGAATTACAGATATTCATTTTTCAGTGTTGGTTGAAATAGCATATCATCTTAAAAGAGCATATGATCCTTTTCCTCCTTGGCTGTGGCAGGTATGAGTCTGAACTGAACATGCGTAGAGTTGCGGAAGCGGATGCGGCTCGACTCCGAGGGGTTCTGGGAGAGATGAAGCTGTCCATTGGAGACCTGGAGAACCAGCTTGAAGGATTGAAAGAGGAGCTGCTGTACATGAAGAAGAACCATGAGGAGGTCACTGCAATCACAAGAATTATTTCACAAGAAGGATCAAATGGGATATTTGGAGACTAACTGCTCTTTTCTCTCCTCTTCTTTTTTCCACAGGATCTTCACTTGTTGCGAGCAAAGCAAAGCGGCTCTGTTAACGTGGAGATGGACTGCGCAGCTCAGTCAGATCTTGGCAAGGAGATGGAGGAGATTAGAGCTCAATATGAAATGCTTATTGAGAAAAACCGCAGGGAGGCTGAAAGATGGTTCCAGAGCAAGGTGAGCCAGTAAGACAAGTCTTCCCCTGCAAGAAAACCATATGCTAGACATAGCAGAGGCATGTGAACTTTCTGAAAAGTCAGAGTATTTAAAAGAGTGGAATGTAATTCATTGTCTAATTTAAAAAAAAAAAAAACCCTAATAATGCTTGAGATGCCAGCTGCCTGATGGTATGCTATAGAACAATTGACTGTATTATTAGAAGGAATGTGATTGCGATACTCAAGTAATCGTTAGAATCTTTCAGCTGTCAAAGCTGTCTACACAGTTTGTTTTTGTTTGACTTAGACAATTGTAGGGGCAGGAGCTGTGGAAAAAAAAAAGTATTTAAAAAAAAGAAGATTTTAAATTCAGTCTATTAGCCAAGATGTCCCAAGATGATCCAACACATTTTCATGGCAATTCAAAACTATATATTTGCAAATTAAAATTTGTATGAATTCATACACTTGCTTGTGTTTTCATACAAACTTAGGTTTAGGTGTGGGGTTATAAGTGGACCTTTATGCTTATATTTTATAATTTGTTTTACATATCTGTTTTGTCAATATTGTCAAATTCACCTAAAATGTAAAATAGTTACATTTTCTCATGAGTTCGACTTGGGTCTGCAGTAAAACAACATTGCTGAACTGTAGCCACACACGTGTTACTGTCATGTATTCCTCATTACTTACTGGGTTTCAATATTTTAGGCGGAGGCGTTGCAGACTCAGGTGACCACCAGCTATACTGAAATCAAGACATCTCAGACTGAGGTCACTGATCTGAAGAGAACTTTCCAGAGCCTGGAGATAGAACTACAGGGGGTTCTCACAATGGTACACTCTTGCTCATTACTTGTAACTTTCTCTAGCAGGACATAAATGAAGATCTCTGCTTATTTTTCATGATACCCTTTACAAAATATAAGTATACTTCAAGTTTATTTTATTAATTATAGTTAAAGGCACAATATGTATTTTGGGATTAAATATTCAAAAACCACTAGAACAATGTTACATGTTTTGTTGACTTGTGTACTTACATTTTCCCAAATGTCCAGAGAAATGTCCGTGCCCGTGCGTCGCCTATCAATGACATCATTATTTTGTAGAAACCATGGAAACACCAAAGACGCTTTAATATATTATGTGTTTTATTAGACACGTGAGCAACTGTTTGGATACATTCATCCAAATAAAACTAATCATTGTTATATAGCTCAACACAGTTAGTCTTTTTGTTTTTTTACCGTGAGTACCATGTTTTACCATGCCTAAAATCGGTCAAGCTTACTGCAGTGTGCAAATGTCTCATAGAGGCATCCGAGAGAACGCACAAAGTAACATTATAACATAACTTTCAAAATGTATCGTTAATAAACGTTAATAAATATTTAATACATTAGCTCATCCATGAATATGATTTCTGCTGAGTCCCATTGGATTCTTTTCCACTGACTGTAGATGTGAAGACAACAACTCCCATGATTCCGCGAAGTCCAGGCATCATCAAGCTAAGCATTTGTTTTGAATAAGTGACCTCAATCTGCAAAAATAACATATTGTGCCTTTAAGTAATGTATATTTTTAAGAATACTTTCACTACTTTTAAGTTTCACTACTACTTGGAACTAAATCAGCCCACTTTTTGTGCATAAAAGTATACTTTTAAGTGTACTTTAAGTGTGACAGTAGTAAACTGAGTACACAACTAGTTTACAACTAAGTTTTTTGTTTGTACTGCAACTATGCAAGGTAAAATTATTGGTATACTGATAGTACTTGTCAAATACTTGTAGCACATCTTTTAGTTTATGAAAGTACACTTTAAAGTATACTCTCTGTAAACTACTAGTTTAGTATTTTTTATACTGCAAGTATACATGTAAGTCTTCTTTAAGTGAACGTAACATCATACTTATAGTTTACTATTTATTTATCATTTTGTGCACTTTAAGCACACTACTGAAATATAACTGTACTTTAACTCTTTAAATTTTAAAAACATTTTATTCTAGCTTCATGCATCTTTTTTATCAACAATTGAATGCAAATGAACAAAACATTGATGGAGTAGATCCATCAACACCCCCAAAGCTTCACAGTCATTTCCTCTTCATGGGTTCGACATTTCATTCGGTAATGTTAGGCAGTTTTGAATTTATATGCTGTTTAATGTTTGATGATCGCTTTATTTTACATGTACGTAAGCAATCCTCTATCACTTGTTTCTGCTTCTTCTTCTGTGTTTTGGTCCGGATATCCTATACTCTGGCAGCGCCGTATAACAGTGAAAACATGGATACCCGAAAAATTCAGTCAATGACGAGGAAAGAGTAAAGTGGATTTAAAGTAAATTCCTATGTACACTACCAGTGGACTAGCATACACAAAAAATAAATCTGTTTTCATAATAAATCAATATTTTCAAACAATGCAAGTTTACAAGACAGTATGTAAAATGATGTGAAAAAAGTATTTAAAAGGCTACTCAATCAAAAGAGTAAACTACAAGCCAAGTATACTTAATTAGACTTTTAAGTATATCTTGATCAAAAGATTGAGTACAAATATATCCCTATCATACACCCGGCGCAATGCGACGCCAGGTGTGGTGCAGTTGTTTTTGCTAGTTTCATCCCAACGCAGTTATCATTTTCACGTCCAGCGCCACGTTGTTTAAATAGCAAATGCACTCATGCCCATCTGTTCACCCATGGGCGTGCTAGTCTGAAAACGAGGCGTGTTCAGGCACATTGTTGGCACGTTGCTATTTTGAGGCAACTGAAATCGCAGTATTTTTTGTTATAAATGGTGCGAGAACAGACACTATAATTAAAAACTGAACATGTCTTTTCAATAAAGTGTGAGTGAGCCGAACGAAAGTCACGGCACAAACGCAGCAGGAGTCAGATTTCATTAATCACGAGAGTGAAGAGCTGAGCAGAGCTGAGGTAAGCGTGGCAGTCATTCACGGCACGTGTCCACTCTGGTGCATTTTCAGTTCATGCCTATGGAAGCTTAACTTTCATAGGAATTAATTGAAAAGTTGAAACACTCACTTTGCTCCGCACCGCTCCGTTATGAACCCCCGAGCCGAGCTGCCATGCGCATTTACATAAAGTGTATTTCTGAGAAGTACATAAACAGGAAACTGAAAGTATACATTCTTATTTTTAGTTTAAAGAAGTACTAATAGCACACTTTGCTAAACTTCTTTTTTGTAAGGGACAACAGTTAGTTCTGGCCCTTAAATGTGATTGGCTGAGCATCGTTCAACAAGCACTGATATAATATATAATAGTCAAGCAGCACTGTGACTTCTCTCGGTTTGTATCACTCTACTTGTCTGTGTTTGAAAATTCCAGACAGAAATGCGTGGTCACATTGAAAATGCAGTCACATCCTACAGTTGTTTGGTGACAATTTCCTGTCATTTCAAAAGAAATCCACGCAATCAGGAATTTCATGTGAGGGCGAAAGATTTCACACAGATTTTGCATCTGGTTCACAGAAAGCTGTTTGGTTTGAAAGTGACCTTACAATAGACAATGGACCTTTTCGGTAAAATTTTGCATGTGTAACAGTATTATATGTGCAGCTCTTAAAGTGACAGCAGCCTAATATTCCTTTTGCTATCTGTTTTTATGTTCATCAAAGAAAAGACAGAAAAAAATCGCTCACTGCTCTTAACTGAATAATTTAATGTGATATTTATACAGTGACATTTTTGTACCTGAAAATCTAGTTTAGACCATGAAGAACCTGAAAAGAACTGTTTATTTCATTTGTATATGTTTGTTCTGTCTTATTTGTGCAATTGCTTGTAATTTGATTATTTGTTCTTATTTTATTACTGGCTGTCTTTTACAATATTTATCATTTATACGAGTTAGGCTAGAAGTTTTTGGTGTCATAACCTTATTTATTAAGGTTAACTCGATCAAAAACAACTAAAACAATAACTAAGCCTATTACATTTTATTTATTTTATTACTTTTTTTGTGGTGGTGCGAGTGAAAATTTTGACAGGGCAAGTACAAATCTGAACCACTGCCCCGACTGGGCCAGTAGAAAAAAATCATTAGTGTTGAGCCCTGAATTATCAATCATCTTTGATGATAGTGGTCCTGACAGAAATAAAGGTTACATATATAGCTCTGAATTCACACTTTTGAGTATTAGTTATATACATCTACATATTCTCTTTGACATAAAATACATAAGCACAAAATTTATTGTGATACCTATTTTTTTTATGTATAAAACCATTAAATTAGTTTATGCCGCTCAAACTCCAGTCCACCCTGTTATATTGGTGTTGTTTGCCCTTTAAAATCGTAAGCATATATCACTTGACTTGCTAGAAGTGACATCATTTCCTTGGAAGTGAAGCAACTCCAATTATACACTTTTCTTTTCCTTGTTTTTAGACTAATAGTGTAAAACATAACATATCCATATGTGTCAATTTATATTTCTGCTAGCATGTTGTTCTTAGCTAAAAACAGGCTTCATAAGCATAAAATGTCCACCTTGTTAACACCCACCTCATGTAACAGGGTGGACAAAGTTCATAGAATACAGAATGATTGGGTTATACTTAGCCTGGTCCTACAAGACTCTCGTACATTTCAATTGTGTACAGAGAGTCTGGCCACTCTCCATTGACAAGCGTTAACTTCCTTGAAGATCTGCCCAGAGCCACTCTGGATCTGCCATAACCATTCGCTAACGTTTGGTCGTGACATATGTCATCTCAAACTAGCGCACGACATCAGCGTCATCTTTCTCAGCCACTCCCTCTGTTCGCTGATTGGACCGGTTAAAATTTGACCGGAGAAAACCAGAGAATATACCGCAATCCCAGACGGAGTACTGAAGGAAAATGAAAATTGAGCGGAAGTATGTAGGCCTGTGTGTTTTTATGATAGACAGACTCCTGAGTCTCCTTGTGACAAGTCTAAAAAATTGTTAAATCAACAAACCTGTTCAGTCCAAAATCCACCAAACTGTAGAAATGATCTGCCTACTTCCCTACAACATAGGCTGTGTCTAAAAATTCCCCATACCCTTCAGGGCACTATTTGAGGGGACAACCATTTGTAGTGGTGTCTGAAACCATAGTGGACATTATTGACTGCACTTCAATCCCACAATGCACCGCAATGACGAGTGTACAACCGATGTACGCTCAATGGCTAGAGTATACCCATAATACACAATGAATTTCCACATCTCGCGAGGGAGATGACGCCTGCCGCTGAATCAATCATCTATCCATTTTCCAGACTGCGCTGGTTTATAGGTATAAATTCCTTTGTAATTGATTATTGTTTAATTACGATTTATACATGCTAGTTTCCTTGGCAGAGTTCAAGATAAATCTTTTCATATGGGAGCTAATAGTTTGCTAAGTTTCAAATAATTATTAAATAGCAAGCAAAAACTATGCAAAAGCAGCGGCCCTTCCGGCGCACTCACACTGTTCGAATTCTCATATTCATTCACTCCTTCAAGTGGACTATATTAGTGGAGTAATATATAGGGAATAGTGAATGATCATATATAGGGGGCGATTTCGAACACAGCAATATTAGGCAGAAAACAGTATGTGAGAAGCAGTATTTCTGAATTCATAGTATTCATAAAACAGTAGGCGAAAAGAACTTGTATGACCTACTTCTGGTGCGATTCTGAAGTGGGCATCTGACTAATACTTTACTATCCCATGAGGCCACAGGAGTTGTGAATGACAGTGAAGCAACGTAACTGATGATCATGTCGCTAGGTCATGTGACAATGACAGTGTTTCATTCATACTAACAATATGCAATTTCAAACACAGCTACTGTCTTTATGAGTGAGTCATTGAATTATTCATTCAACTGATTTGTTCAAAAATGGAAGATAGCTAAATTAATTAATTATGTGTTGCTTGGAGATGCAAAATTGTTCAGTTTGCTTTGACTTTGTTTGCCGATATTGTGTCTAAAATGTAAATTGCTCAGTATTCAATCCTGTCCTCTCTCTCTCTCTCAATATCCTAATCAATAAACGTAGCTTTAAAAAAAATATATGCTATTTCCCCTTAAGTATTTAATCTCCCCATGCCATGTTGAATAATTTTCTCCAGAAACAAAACCTGGAGCAGAGTTTGGCTGATGTGGGCATACGCTATACGACCCAGCTGAGTCAGCTGCAGTTGCAAATAGACCACCTGCAGGAGAAGCTACAGCGACTCAGTGCCAATATCCGACAACAGGCTTCAGAGTACCAGCTGCTGCTGGACATCAAGATGAGGCTGGAGATGGAGATCGCTGAATACAGGAGGCTGCTGGATGGAGAAGCTAAAACGTACGTAGAACGGATTCGTTTAAATATTTTGCTCTGTTGCATGTCACTACATTTCTGAAGTTGTGAATGCGACCCAAGGTCTATCATTTTGTTCCGTAGGACCATCATAAGCACGTCTGCATCTTCCATGAATCAAACTTCCATGACTAAAACCATGACAGAGACAGAAACAGTCACCAAAACAATGGAGATCAAGCAAGAGGAAGGTGAGTGAAATGAAAATCTTTCTGTCGATCCCTTCATTCAGCCAACATGGAGCAGAAATGAATGAAACTAGTAATACAAATGTGTCTTTTGAACCCTTACAGAGTATAACCCTCACCTCCAGCGCAGGGTGAAGGTCATTGTGGAGGAGCTTGTGGATGGCAAAGTCATATCTTCTTCTGTTGAAGAGAACATCCAAGAAATTAGCTGAGAAGATAATGCAATAACAAAAAAAAAAACAATCTTATATGTAAACTCTAATGACTCTGGTGTTAGATTTGGTGTGTTTTGGATACTGGCCACTAGGTGTCGCAGTACATCAATTAAACGATTAGCTATAATCTTAAAATAACAGGTGAGGGTTGAGAGTTTGAGATAGCGTGTGTGGTGTGAGGCAAAGGTTGTTGTTGTTGTTAATAAACTAAAATCAAATGTGAACCGTTTGCTGTTTCATTGTTTTGCGATTGAATAACAAGGTTGAGAGTCAGTGCAAAACATGTTTAATAATGGCCTTAGCAAATATGGCCGAATTGACTGTTTTTCAGTCATTTGAAACAAGGACTCTTTATGCAAACTGTAGCAGAAACTCAGTTTGCTTTGGAAACTCACACTCGCACACACTAAGGTTTTCAGGAAGTGATTCTTTGCATTTGTTATATATATATATATATATATATATATATATATATATATATATATATATATATATATATATATATATAATACAATAAAGCTTGTTTGTGGCATCAGAAAATGCATCAGAAATTAAAAGCAGCATGATTAAATGTCTGTAGCTTTCTTCCCCCTTTCTTTCCAATTGTTTCAAAGCAGCTTCACAGTGTTAACAGGAAAACAAAGCAACAGAATTTGATTCGGCTGTACAGCCGCTCTGGTGAAAACGGTGATGTTATCCGGCTAATTTCAATTTGCTTATAGTGTCAATGCGGGGCAGATCGGTAATAGGCCTATAGTTGAAATTTAAGTGTCCCCAACTGAGCAAGGCAAAAGCCAAAGACGACGGTGGCAAGGACCCAAAACCCCTGCTGGATGCTGGCTCCTGTAGCTACTCCTCATAAATGCAGAACACTAGGTGTCGTAATACATCCATTATATGTGCTGTGATCATATAATAGGCTAATACAATTTCTAAATTTTCTGATGAAATTCTGATGAAATTCTAAATTCACAATTTGTAAAGATGGGAAAACACAGTAGCCTACCATAATTAAGTGAACATTTAAATAAAATCTTTCTAAATTTGAAAGAAAATCACTAGGCCCTACGTTAATTTGAGTGAATGTTGTCATTTTTGTCATGCCTGGGTTCTATGCTTATGACAGGAAGAACTGACACTAACAAAATGTCATTTTTTTGTTTGTTTGTGTGTGTGTGTGTGTTTGTGTTTGTGTTGTGTGTGTGTGTGTGTGTGTGTGTGTGTGTGTGTGTGTGTGTGTGTCTGTGTCTGTGTCTGTCCTGGTTAACCCTACAATATGGGTACAAAATGTCTCTACAAAGATGGCAATATCTAAAATCCTTGTCCTTGTGGGTACATTTTTTGGCTCCCATGAAGAAAACAGGACTAAGTGGTGTTTTTTTGAAATTGTAAAAGTGCAGAAGGTTTTCTGTGATGGGCAGGTTTAGGGGTAGGGTTAATGTAAAGGGATATAATATAGACCTACAGTTTGTACAGTATAAAATCATTATGCCTATGGAAAGTCCTCATAAAACATGAAAGCACAACGTGTGTGTGGTTCAGGTAGGCCTATATACGTTACAGGGACAAAATGTAAAGATGGCAATATCTGAAATACTTGTCCTTGTGTGGACATGTTTGGTCCCCTTGAGGAAAACCGCTTATAAATCATACTAACTAAGTGATTTTTCTGTGATGGGTTGGTTTAGAGTTAGGGGATAGAATCTATGATTTTATGGGGACATTTTTTTGGTTCCCATGAGAAAAACAGCTTATCATACTAATCATATTAACTGATGTGTTTTGAAAATGTAAAATTGCAGAAAGTTTTAGGTTTAGAGGTAGGGGATAGATTAGAATATACAGTTTGTACAGTATAAAAATCATGTCTAAGGAAATTCCAACCCAATGTGTGTGTGTGTGTGTGTGTGTGTGTGTGTGTGTGTGTCCTAATTTCACCTTCCATCTTAGTCGTATAGTCTTATTCTGTTAGTAATATTCATTTAACAAACAAAAGCCTTAATAATATCATCCTCTAGGAAGTGACTTTCTTTTTCAGTTGGAAAACTGGACAAATATCAGTAAGTACTGGCAATGGATTTGATTAATTGTGTGACGTTTTGTGGTATTAAAGGATATTTTTCACAAAAAAAAAAAACATCCCTTTTGCTACAGTTAAAGAATATTATCAAAATTTCTGAAGATGGATAAAAACATTAAGTTGACACAATATTCATACAGCATACACCGATCAGGCATAACATTACGTGTTCCTAATATTGTGTTGGTCCCCCGTTTGCTGCCAAATCAGCCCTGACCCGTCGAGGCATGGACTCCACTAGACACCTGAAGGTGTGCTGTGGTATCTGGCACCAAGATGTTAGCAGCAGATCCTTTAAGTCCTATAAGTTGCGAGGTGGGGCCTCCATGGATTGGACTTGTTTGTTCAGCACATTGAGATCTGGGGAATTTGGAGGCCATGTCAACACCTCAAACTCATTGTTGTGCTCGTCAAACCATTCTTGAACCATTTTTGCTTTGTGCCATTGCGCATTATCCTGCTGAAAGAGCCACAGCCACCAGGGAATACCGTTTCCATGAAAGGGTGTACGTGGTCTGCAACAATACTTAGGTAGGTGGTACGTGTCAAAGTAACATCCACATGGATGGCAGGACCCAAGGTTTCCAAGCAGAACATTGCTCAAAGCATCACACTTTGGGCATCACGGCATCTGTCAGTGGGTGGGATATATTAGGCAGCAAGTCCGCCGGCTTGCCTTCTTCCCATAGTGCATCCTGATGCCATGTGTTCCCCAGGTAAGTGACGCACACGCACCCGGCCATTCACGTGATGTAAAAGAAAATGTGATTCACCAGATCAGGCCACCTTCTTCCATTGCTCTGAGGTCCAGTTCTGATGCTCACCCCAGTGTTGGTGCTTTTGGTGGTGGACAGGGGTAGGCATGGGCACCCTGACTGGTCTGCAGCTATGCAGCCCCATACACAACAAACTGTGATGCACTGTGTATTCTGAAACCTTTCTATCAGAACCAGCATTAACTTCTTGAGCAATATGAGCTTGTCTGTTTGATCTGACCACACGTGCATCAGTGAGCCTTGAGCCTGTCGCAGGTTCACCACTGTTCCTTCCTTGGACCACTCTTGACAGATACTGAGCACTGCAGACCGGGAACACCCCACAAGAGCTGCAGTTTTGGAGATGCTCTGACCCAGTCGTCTAGCCTAATATATCCCACCCACTAACAGGTGCCGTGATGAAGAGATAATCAGTGTTATTCACTTCACTTGTCAGTGGTCATAATGTTATGCCTGATTGGTGTATAATTAAACTATGTAATTTATAGTATTAAAGGATGTAATACAAATTGGCTAATTTAATGAAATACATTTTAAATCCATAATCTTTTAATGTTCTACAGTTTAAGGAAATAAATCCAAAGGATTACACAAAGATAAAGGGTTTGGTTGGTGGTTAAATCATTCCTAAAGCTGGTGTTAAAATAATACACTTTAGACAATATTTCTGGATACGTGATAGAGCAGGACCAGGTTTCATTTTGCATACACAACCTGCTTGAGTTCAAGTAAAACATTAAAAAAAGAAAAAGAACATTACATTCTTGCAAAGATAGAAGAAATGGAATACATATTTATTATAAGAATTAATTTACTACATCCTGTGCACTTCTGGTTAACTATAAATTAATAAATTAGGCAGAAAAAAAAAAAAACATTTTGCACAATGATAACCTGCAGTTTTCATAATTCATGAAGACTTTGAGGCTCCTCGGTATAGAAGCGCTCCCGTGTATCTTTTTTCTGATTGCATTTCTCTCAAAGCATCTTTTAGGCATGTTTGGCCCTGGCCTTCTTAATTTTGTTATATAATGGGTGTAGAGATAGTTCCAATTTTTTTTTTTCACACTGAGCTGTATGGTTGTCAAAAGAATAAAGTCTTAAGGTTGACGTTGACATTTTCAAAAGAACTCATCTTTTTTTTTAAAGTTATACAGTTTAATAATGAACAGTATTAAGAGGATAAAGTGACTGATATACAGGCCCTTGGCTAAAAAGCTCTGAGATGGCATCAGATTAATAAATGAGTCACAAGTGAAAACTAGTTTTGTCAAGCTCATTCAAGCTCTCACACTTAGTAAGAGGTAAGATGCCACACCCATGACAGACCCACTATCAACACAGCTGCTCTGCCTCACAGGCAAACCAAAATGATCTATGCAACGATGGCATTTTCTCATAGACATCAAAAGTCATTCAGTTCAGAATGGAAATCATTCATTTTGGTTTAGTTTATAAATCCTTTGCCTGTGTAGGTTATAGACAAAATAAAGTGCATGATATATATGCCACATATATTCACACAATGGCAATAAATGATTCGGAATATATTGATTCTCTCAAATCTTTCTTTTAAATCTTTTACATTTTTCATTCTAAAAAGCTTTAAATTTTTCATTCTATATATATAGTATTAGGCAATTATTATACTATTTCATTAGTATTAGGCAATGACACATGCTAAATTTTGCAGACATCATTTTTGGCCAGGCTGTCATACAAAGAAATTGGTCCCACTTTATATAGGTGGCCTTAACTACTGTGTACTTACATCAAAAACTAAGTACAATGTACTTATTGTCTTCATATTGTATTGCACAACACTTTTGCTGATATTGAGGTGGGATACGTGTAAGGTTAGGGACAGGTGTGGTGGGATGAGTAAGTTTAAGTGTAGGGTTAGGTGTAAGGGAAGTGTCAACAGTGTAATTATAAATGCAATTACAGAAATTAATAATTACAGATGTAATTACATGCAGGTCATTTTTAAAATGCAAGTACAATGTAAAAACATATATGTACACAATAAGTGCATTGTACCAAATTATTAATTTAAATGTTAATACATAGCAGTTAAGGCCACCTAATATAAAGTGGGTCCAAGAAATGGAACACATGGAAAAACAAGAGAGAACCAACAAAATATTAATAACTGATTATGTTGTACTAGTCAATGTATGCTTTTTATTTTAGTTTTTTGCATAGTAAAGTAAAACCTGTAGCTGTAGGTGCCAAATAATTTAGTCAGATAAA
Organism: Paracanthobrama guichenoti; assembly: GCA_018749465.1. Lineage (NCBI taxonomy): Eukaryota > Metazoa > Chordata > Actinopteri > Cypriniformes > Gobionidae > Paracanthobrama > Paracanthobrama guichenoti. The sequence continues at coordinate 8,811,048 of CM031953.1, read as the reverse complement.
TACCTTAAAGTTTAGTATTTGGTTTTTCCTTGTATTCAAAATAATATAAAATATTTTCCACATATTTGTATGGTTTAATTTAACTTATATACTATTATTAACTTAACTTATATACTCCTTTTGGCCACTACTATTTTTTGTTAATCTAATTTAGCTGACATATTTGTATTGCTTCATTTGAGGTTCAAATAATTTCTTCTTTTGCAACTATTGGTATTGAATTTGATGTTACTCTAAGACCCACTTTGTAATTTTCTTTGTAATTTTCTCCTTTCTTTCTTAGCCTTTTCTTTATCATTAATTTATTTTAATTTAATCATGCTGAATATTTAATTTGATTTAATTTAATATTTATAATTTTATTTATTTATTTATTTATTGTAGCCCTTTTTGGTGCCCAGAAAACTGGAAAAATAAAAATCTGAATAAACTTTCTACAAACGATCATGCACCTGAACAGTTAATCCTCTCAACAACACATTGAAGAATCCACCCATGATTCTTGCATGAATTGTGCTTGTTGTGCATGACAGGTTAAATCCTTGACAAAACATGTTCAGATCATGAGAAATAAAAAAATATGAGACCAAAGCTATCACAAAAACCAGTGCCTGACCTCTGATGCTTTGTGTCTAAATGGGAGTAAATGCCTGCATTCATGCTTTTTCTTCAACATTGTTTGTGCCTTAAATTATTACATTGTTTATTAATACATTGTTAGCTAACTGTGTGATTTATATATGCACTCTGAAATCCATAACTTGGACACAGTCTCCTCTGATAACAAAACACTTTAAATTATAATGCAGATGCATGCATTTTCTGTAAAGCTGCTTTGAAACTATATGTATTGTGAAAAGCACTATACAGATAAATGTGAATTGAATGTGAATTGAATGTTCCAACATCTAGTGTAAAGCCTTCCCAGAAAAGAAAAAGCTGTAAAAGAGGAGCAACTCCCTGTATTGCCTATGTTTTGAAATCAAATGTTTAGAAAGAAGATAAGGGTGTGGACCATTGGGTATCCACCTACTTTTGGTCATATTGTGTATCTCTAAATGGATCTTTGATTAAGAAACTATGATATTAGAACAGCCTCTTGTGGTTGGTAAAAGTGATGGTAAAAAAATAAGATGGAAGAAAACATTATATTTCAGTGCTTTTGCGTTCGCTCACAAAACCTTTGCATTCACCTGCAAACCTTTTGCGTGAGAACGCAAATATTTCTCATGGAAATGCAATACTTTCGTGAGAGAATGCATTTCTGTCTGGACCACTATCGTCAAAGATGATTGACTATTAGCATACAGTTTGGATTAGCAGTATGGTTATGTTCTGGGCCTAGCATGGATATGAGCAGGGACAGCAGCAATAACCCCCCAAAACAAAACCAATGCCGATATCCCCCAAACACAAACTGATGCAGAATAAGTTTTCCTATTTAGCGCCTAAACTTTGGAACAGTCTTCCTAGCATTGTTCGGGAAGCAGACACACTTTGTCAGTTTAAATCGAGACTAAAAACACATCTCTTTACTATGGCATACACATAGAACATTATCAATTTCTATTATTCAAATCAGTTAAATGATTGTTAGGCTGCATTAACTAGGTCAGCCAGAACCGGGAACACTTCCCATAACACCTGATGTACTCGTTACATCATAAGAAGAATGGCATCTACGCTAATGTTATTCTCTCTGTTTATTCCGAGGTTTACTGCAGTCAGCCAGATCCGGGCCGTATCCAGACCAGATGGTGGACCTGCGTCTGGACATGACCAGTGCATCCCTGAAATGTCTGCAGAGAGCGTGTCAAATAAACTTCCCCCGTAAATCCCGTATCGACACAACATCCTCATTAAACCTGCTTCCTGTTCTGTCCTTCAATCCGTGCAGACGTGTTTTCACACTGCTCCCGCTGTGCTCTTGCGCTGTTTTGTTTTGTCTAGTGTTTCGTCTCTTCTCTTTCTCTCTGACTGCTGCTTTGCTGGACTCCTGAAAATACTGAAATGGAATTGATTAACTGGTCAATCAGCGCGATCGACAAGATTTTCTCACAAAGGAAGGGTGCCCCGGGAGAACCCACCTGCCCGGACGGGACCTTTGCCGCAGGGTACGTGAGGGACGCATGGAACAACTGGCAAGTCCTGTGCCTGGAGGCTCTGTCCGTGGAGGATGCGGAAGATTTATACATGATTGGATTATTGATGGCGGGGTTCCTATTCTTTGGCTTTGGGATTGCCCTGACCTATCGGAAGATTGGTAAGACAGCTGCAAGCAAATTCACCCAGCCACTGTCTGTGGAAATTAAGGAATGCTTCGGGGCTGTGTGTGACCGTTTGAAGGAATTAGATCAGAAAGTGATAGGAATTGAGGATCTGAACCGTAACAACGCAGTCCGGACTGCGGATACGCAGGGGAGAGTGGGCTCCATCGGGGGTCAGATCGGTGAACTTTTACAGACTGTAACCGGTCTGGCCATGAGGCTGGACGTAATGTCTAGGGAAACTGCACAGACCGGACGCGAAACGCTGAGGACCAGATCTGATTGATTGATTATGATCCGGACAAATTACCGAAGATCATCAAATGGATTAAAAAATAATAAATTGTATTTGCCTGACCTAATCAACTAGCCCAACGAACCTCACTTGTCCCTATCTCTCGGTTGGGAGGTCAGCCGGGCAGCTGGTCTGCTATCTTCCCCTGTGCACTGCCTTATCTCCCTTCAAGGACAAACCATAGAACTGAACTCGAAAACATCTGAAGTTATGGCTAACATTCTCACACAACACAATCTCAGACTCACTCGCACCATACACAACCTACCCCCGGCCCCACTACAACCGTCTGCCTGTCTTTATCTATCTCCTCTCCCAGTCCATACAAAAAATCCCATCACGTGACCACGTGTACTGTGTCATGTTTATGTTTATGTTTATGTTTATGTTTATGTTTATGTTTATGTTTATGTTTATGTTTTGTTGATGTTTTGTTGTGTTTTGCTATGTAATGCTTGCTAAACTGCATTCTTGTATTTCTGGAGAGCGTGTGGCGGCGCCTGACTAATCGGCTGCGGCCCGGAGGCTTGCTCCAAACTTCATTTCGTTATACTGTACTTGTACATGTGTAATGACAAATAAATAACTTGTAACTTGTAACTAAACCCGTCTCTGGCGTGATGACTCCAATCTTTCAAATAATCTTACGAATATCTATTTATCTAATATGACTTAAGACCTGCAATGTTGCCAGAATTATAATCATACACTGTTTGTTCGTCGGCCAGAGGAGAACTGGCACCCCGACCGAGCCTGGTTTCTCCCAAGGTTTTTTTCTCCATTCTGACCCTGAAGGAGTTTTAGTTCCTTGCCACTGTTGCCTCTGGCTTTTGGCTTGCTCAGTTGGGGACATCTAAATTTCATCTATATTACCGATCTGCCCGCATTGACACTCTATGATACTTGAAATTAGTTGGATAACATCACCATTTCACCAGAACGGCTGTACAAATTCTGTTGCATTATTTTCTGGTTAACAATGTGAAGCTGCTTTGAAACAATTGGACTTGTTAAAAGCGCTATATAAATAAAGGTGACTTGACTTGACTTGAGGATGCATCAGGTAGAAAGGAATTTAGCAAGCTATCTCTCCCCGAGGACATCCTTATTCCTGAAGACTCCCGTTTTGTATAACCCATGTCAAACAAAACTGTGTTTGTGACAGCCACTTTATATTTTGTGCAGCTCAACAATCTGTTGCTGCACATCAGAAATGTATTCTTTGGTTTTAATCATTGTGATGAATTATTAAGAGAATTTGGGCTTTGTGTTTCCTCATATTTATACTCCTGTGGAACAAGAAGTCATAGCTAAACAAGTCATAGCTAAACAGCCTGACTGTGGCCAGTCACGCTGGTGGGACTCTGCACACTATGACTAGGCAGACCTGCTCAAAGACATGGACCAGGGTGAGAGTTCATCCCCCAAGGCGGTCTCCGAACTGCGTATGGCAACAGATTTGACTCTTTGTGCCACCAAGCAGTCAGCCCACTTTATTGGCCAGTCTATAGACGGTTTCATCGGACACACGCGCGTTGCCACAGTTACGCACCTGGCCCGAAGTTAACTTCCGGTCTGTGTTTGTTTATCGGTCTGGCTAGTGGCTAGTATGGCGCACTACTCAGTAGAAACACATTTTTGACGTACTATTCTTGTATATAAATTATATAAATATTAACGATCAAGTAGAGAGCATATAACACCAGCGCAAAAACAGTGTATGTGTTACCAAAAAGCCTTGAAAGTGTCATAAATATGTATGACACTAAAGTATGACTGCATATGAGAGCAGTGTCTAATGTCATTTAGACTGTATGTCTAATGTAATTTACTTGTTATTTATTTGCTTGTTATCAGAAATAATCTACTCTAGAGGTAACTTATTCTGGCTGCGTTTACACTTGGCATTAACATGCGATCATGTCAATCAGGACAGCGCGTGTACATTTGTTCACATTAAGTGGTCGCCATCTGGATATCTGATCTGATTTATGTTTCCCGCAAAATATTTAAATTGGGTATGTAATGGGCCTTTATCACGGAGTGTAAAACAACTTTCGCTTTATCCTCTATTAAATGGCAGTGCCCATAGAGCACAGGGTTTTTGTGATGCATTCATATACAATCAATCTCAAATAGGGTACTTTATCTACAAGTTTAAGTTTCCCAACATTATGAAACAAAGAAACAGACACATTGCATGATTGAAAGGCGAGTGTGCAAGCATTTATATAGGCTACTGTACAGAGAACGGCATTACAAGGGGTTAGTTCACCCAAAAATGTAAATGCTGTCATTATTACTCACCCTCATGTCAATCCAAACCCATAAGACCTTCATTCATCTTCAGAACACAAATTAAGATATTTTTCTTCTTCTCTAGGGTCTTACGGGTTGGGATTGAGTAATTAATAACAGAATTTTCAGTTTTGGGTGAACTAACCCTTTAAGAGGGGCGTTTCCCCCACTCTATATTGCAGACAGAAATGGGAGATTATTTGTAATAAACATACTGAAACAATAAAAACATATAAATGAAATTAATGTTGCACAATTAAAATGAAAAATGATAAAACATAAGAAAGATAATGCAGCCTCTGTTATTATTGATTCTTTGCGGACGTCTACCGAAGTTAAGTTAAGTTTGAAACCGTCTATGTCGGCTATTGTAGCAACAGGGAAGGACCTGTGGCTTAATCTGTCATGCATAAAGGAGTGTGATAAAAAACATTCTCCTTGATACCCGTCTTGCCCTCTGGACTTTTTGGCACTGCCTTTGAGAAAGTGGTGGAAAGGTTTAAAGAGGTCAGTCAGGCACCTTTAAGAAATATATCCCTCGCCCGAGTCCTTGGAGAGAGAAGCAGAAGGCGAGCTTGGCTCCAAGGAGTAGGGGGCAGAGGCACCGTGCTGGAAGCCATAGACAGCTTTGAGGACTGTAACTGAGGTGAAAAGGAAAGAGAGTGTGAGCGATTAAGCTCTTGATTATTTTTCTTCCAGTACTCTCCAATCTACGCCCCAAAACCTCAAACGTTTCAAAACCTCATCTCGTGGTGCAGCATCTCACTCCCTTCTCAGGGAACCAGGGTTACATCCGTAACCGTTTTGCGTTCCCTCATGAAACATTGCATTCGCCCCACTCCCACTCCCATAGATTTATTCCTTGAACCATCCATTGGGAAAGGGATGATTTTTTTTTTTTTTTTTATGACAAAATAGGTTCCCTACATAGAAGCTCACTGGCATCTATAAAAACTCAGTGGGAGGAAGACCTATTAGAGGATATTTCAGATGAACTATGGGAGTATTTTATATATGGTGGATTCCTCATCTGTGTGTGCCAAACATGGTTGGATCCAATGCAAAATACTTCATCGTGCTCATTGGACTAAGGTCAAACTCTCTAAAATTGATTCTGACATTGATCCTATTTGTGACCGTTGTCGTCAGGCTCCTGCAACCCTGGCACATATGTTTTGGTTCTGCTCAACCCTATATGGATATTGGACTGATATATTTGAGACAATGTCGGAGGTAGCTGAGACAACTATTGAACCTGTGGCTATAACAGCACTGTTTGGTACACGTCCTTTGCCAGTTCACTGTATTTTGTGGCCTTTGTGTCCCTCCTGGCCAGACGTCAGATTTTACTGCATTGGAAATCATCTGCTCCACCTACTCACTCCTTGTGGATTAAAGACGTTTTTCACTTTATTAAATTGGAAAAAATCAGACATTCACTGAGGGGCTCTTCCAAGAACTTTTACAAAATGTGGGGTTCTCTTCTTGTGTATATGGAAACATACACTTCCTGCATACTGGAAAATACTTAATAATTGTACTTTCCACTAGGATGTCACCGCTCCTGTAATAACACTTATAATTGATTGTGTTGATTGTGTTATTGATTGTGTCTTTTACCTTGGTTGGCACAAGTGTTTTTTTTTTCTTCTGTTTTTTTCTTTTGTTAGTTTTTGTATATTTGGTACTTTATTGTTTATTAGGTATATCTGTACATTTCTATTTGGGGTCAATAATTGTTCCCTTTTTGAGTATTGAGTATGTCCTGGCTTCCTGCCTATCTTTTGATTTCACCCCCTTTTTTTCTACATATGTTAAAATGTGCAACTGTGTTCTGGAATATTTGGAATTTTGTAATATTGTAAAAAGTGGAGGTACAGTGGAGGTACAATTGTGTTCCTTAGGGAACAAAACATATAACTGTACCTTTAAAGGTACACAATTGGTCCTTAGGGTACAATTATACCATTGTTTTCCTCTACTTAGAGCAGGAGTAGGCAAGTTCGGTCCTAGCGAGTCACTGTCCTGCAGAGTTTGGCTCCAACCCTAAAAGACATCTATATAAGCTCTTATTGAGATTTAACAGAGATTTAGATGTTGATGTTTTATTGAAAATGTTTGGTCACCATTATGGTGATCAGTGTTTCCTTTAGTTAAGCAGTTTGACTATTGGCTTTTTATGTGTGTTTGTGATTTTTTTTACAGTTAACAAAACACATAATCTGTTCAAAAATTAAAAGAAGCCATGCATAAAAATTGTCATGAAGAGAAATGTTTGACAAACTCATCACTGACTACAACTATTAGTAAATAATATTCATCAACAATACTTTCTAGCCACAGATCAGATATTCTGAATTTTGATCTTTAAAAACATTATAGGGTATTTTTATTTTATTTTATTTTTTTAGAAGCACACAGTTATCAAGAATCAGCATATGAATCTCAACAATGGTGACATACTTAATGCTGCAATGCATGCTGGAAGCCATGAGTTTTATGTTGTGGCTCAGCTCTCTAGGACTGAACTTGCCTACCCCTGACAGTAGAGGTACAAAAATGTACCCTTAATGGTCCCACCCCAGTGGGAACACAATCAACACAATCAAATTGAACACAATCAAATTAGGTTAGGACAAAATGTACAGCAATTGTGTTGCTTTAGCTCATTTTAATTAAGCAATGTGAACAAGCAGTACTTTTCATGCCATTAACCACCATGTGTGTGATTCAACCCTCAAGACCTCAAAGTCTTTGAGCATGAATTTCGATTTGAAATGAATTTGCACAGATGTTTGCCAGTGCTGCAGAGAACAACGAGTATTGGCATGAACTTTACTGGGTGAACAAAACAGGAAGCTAAGGCTGCAGTGAGTCATGAACATTCGCATCCTGCAGGCAATAATAGGGTGGATACCTCAACAAAAGGAATAGCTGTCATTCAAACCACAGAATCCTAGATAGATGTAATTCTAGGCAGCAGTGCTTCATTCAGGGCAGGGCAGAGAGAGTCATATTCCTTACTGCACTCTTAGAAGAGATATTTGAACTGTTCAAAGACCTTTAAACAAGTTTTTGGACCGAAAGTAGAATTAATGCTCAACGTATTGAAAAGTATATAATTTTATACTGCAATTTTTGAAAAATTCTTATTACTAATCAGCCAACAAGTTATCAAAAGACATTTTTAAATTCATTTTTTTAAGCATATTTCCAACTGGCTTAATACAAAAACTATTATCACATAGAAAATTTCTTATCAAACCTAATATGGGTTTCATGTAGAATTACCTTTTCTATAGTTTTTCAACCATGCAGTTCATTAAATCTCTTGTTCTCAATCATTTTAATACATCTAACCATCATTTACAGTAATACAACTGCTCTTACCGTAATGGTCATTTTTTTAAGTAAATGTATTAACATCTAAATTACGTGAAACAGGAAAACCAAACACATGCATTCTTTTTACAGTATTAGATTGATCTAGCATGGTAACCACAACTGTTTGCTATTAAGATGTATGTCATTTTGCGAATTTTCAGCATACTGCAGGATAGACTGTTAAAATCTGCAAAGAGGCTGATAAGAGAGGTCAGAGGGGTGAGCATGTAAAAGGCACATATAAAAATATATTGTTCTTTTATGGAGTCGCTGCACTCATTGTTATTCTTTTTCTTTCTTTGTTTTTACTATGAATTGCTACTACAAGACAAGAAAAACCAGTTTGATTCTCTAAAGTTTATTCTCTAAAGTTTACTTTAAGAGTTTCGGATGAATCTATGTGTAATTACAGTGTTTTCATTGTCTGCTTTGAAACAAGTTTTTGCATCCCTTACTGTACAGATGTAACCTGATGTAACATTGGTTTTGACTAACACTATGAATGAATGAATGAATGAATGAATGAATGAGGTATTTATATAGTGCATTTCCAATGTACTAACTGTATACCCAAAACGCTTTTCAATAATGTCAGGGGTCTCTCCTCACCCATTCAGTATCCACTTGGAAGAAGTATTATTTTAGTTTAAATGCTAAAATTGTGTTAAATTAGTCTAAAAAAGACTATTTTGCGATTGTGATTATGTAAGAAAAATATGAATATGAATAAGAAAAGAATATGAAGTGTCTGACATTAGACTAAATAAATAATTATTTAATTAATTTATAATAATTATTTTAATAATTTTTAATTAATAATTAGTCTAAAATATAGAGCAGATTTATGACTGCACCACACCCTGCAAAAAGAAACACACTGAACTTCTGAAACACATTCGTACGGAGCAGAGAAAATACACTGTTAGACTCTAACACTGTTAGAGTCCCTGTTTACACCTGGTATTAAGATGCATTTTGGTCGATCGGATCACAAGTGGACAACGCTAACAGTGTCTCTAAGAGCTTGTCCACTTTCAACCACTTCCAGGGGTTGTCGAAAATACATTCAACTGAATTGCTTTATAGTGTAGACGCTCATGTGGTCGAATGTGTTCTCTGCCTACTGAACTAATGTGTAAACATTATGGGTAGTGCGCTAGCCAGACGGATTTAAACTTTGCTGGCTGAAGACCCAAGTTTGGTTTGAAGACGAAAAATGTACCAAGCACAGAAACAAAAACTGATGCTCTCCATATGTTTTTCAGTCCTCTTCAGGCGCTTTCATATGTAAATTGAATTTTAAATATGTATGCATGCTTATTTTGTCCATTTGACCACACATTTACCCACTCATAGACCCTTGAAGAAATCAGGACAGGGCCTAAGTCAGGGAGAAAATAATCAAATATACAGATGTGGTCACACTTATTGGCACCCCTGGTAAAAAAAAAATTATCAAAGATGGCTGTAAAAATAAATCTGCATTGTTTATCCTTTTGATCTTTCATTCATTCATTCATTCATTCATTCATTCATTCATTCATTCAAAAAAAAAAAAATTATTAACCTTTCGTTGAAGTAAAACAATTGAAAGTGGGTGAAAAATCACATTATGAAATAAATGTTTTTCTACAAAACACATTGCCATAATTATTGGCACCCCTATAATTTTAAAAGAAAAAAATCAGAAATATATTCCCATTCATATTTTATTTATTTTTAAATAGAACACCAAGGTGACTGGGAACATGAAATTGTTTAGCTATGACTTCTTGTTCCACAGGAGTATAAATATGAGGAAACACAAAACCCAAATTCTCTTAATAATTCATCACAATGAGTAAAACCAAATAATAAAGTTCTGATGTGCAGCAACAGATTGTTGAGCTGCACAAAAAGGAAAGTGGTTGTAAGAAAATAGCTAAAGCATTGAAAATCCTCGTTTCCACAATCAGAGCAACAATTAAGAAGTTCCAATCAACTAAAGATGTTACGAATCTGCCCGGAAGAGGACGTGTGTCTATATCGTCCTAATGCATGGTGAGGAGGAGAGTTTGAGTGGCTAAAGACTCTTCAAGGATCACAGATGGAGAATTGCAGAGATTAGTTGAGTCTTCGGGTCAGAAAGCCTTGTTTACTGAGAAGGTTTTCTGAAATGTTGTTTGAGAGGGTTTCAAGATAAATCCTCCTCGCTAATTCAAACACAAACTATATTCAGTTGTCAGACACAACTGGAACTTCAAAAGGGACCTGGTTCTATGGTCAGATAAAACTAAAAATGTTTTTTGGCAGCAAACCCACCAGATGGGTTTGGTGCAAACAGGGATAAAAAGTACCCAATGCCTATGGTTAAATATACAGCTGAATCTTTAATGTTGTGGGCCTATTTATTTATTTATTTATTTATTTTTTGCTGGAGGTCCTGGACATTTTGTTCAGATACATGGTATCATGGATTCTAGCAAATATGATATGGTAATCCTATAGAAAGTGAGTGGGCTGAACTGAAGAGAAGAAGCACCAACATGGATCTGTGAATATGAAGGATCTGCATAGATTCTGTATGGAAGATCTCTGATCTCTTGTCAGGTGTTCTCCAAACTCATAAGGCATTATAAAATGAAATTAAAAAGGAGGTTGCAAAAAGTATTCAATAAAAAGGTGCCAATGATTATGGCCAATGTGTTTTGGAGAAAAAACATTTATTTAATATTGTGAGTTTCCCCCTACTTTCAATTGTTTTACTTCAATGAAAGGTTATTTTTGTAAATTTTTTAATGAAAGATCAAAAGGACAAACAATGCAGATTTATTTTTACAGCCCTCTGTAATATTTACCAGGGGCGGCAATAATTCTGACCACAACTGTACAAAAATAAAGGTTCTTTTCATGATCACCAGCTGGAGTGCCCTTGATAGCCACCACAGCCACTCAATAAAGGACTACATTTCCCACAACCCATTGCCCAGTCTCATCATCCATGATTGTCTTCAGCTGTGTCTCATTAGTTCATTATTACCTCTGCCTATATAAGCCTGATTAGCTCAACTATTCATTGCAAAGTCTTACCTAGTGTCATTCTGCATTTCTGAGTGTGCCTTTGGCTTTGGCCCTCTTTGTGTGTCTTTTGGTGTTTCCTGTGTGCTGTTATTGTTTGGACTGTTTACCAGGCGTTAGATCTTTTGCCTGTTTTTGACTACGATCGTGGATTACCCTTGCAATAAACTACAGCATCCTCAACCTTGTGTGTGAGTGCAGTACGTAATTGTTCTGGTAATGGCTTATTATAGAAGCCAGTATGGATCATGTTACAATACTCTTACACCTTGAAAGAATTGTCAATAAAATCAGCCAAATTTTTATCTGTTTCTAAGTGGGTTATTATCACTGTGTACAAAGAAGATCAGGTTCAGTTCCACACGTTTTATTTACTCTAAGCTATTCTACCCCAAAGCTGACTTGTTACTATATAAACTTGAACATGTAAGTTAATAAGACAGTATGTAACTATTTGAAAAGTATTTAAAGCAGGGCCATAACCACCACAGGCACTGATGGGGAAAAGTTCCCCTCAATAATTGGAAATGGCCAAATTCCTTTTGATCCTTTAATTATCTAATTTCTTTAAATAAAAAGACCACCCCCCCCAATAAAATCAGCTAGTTCAGTAGTCAGGGCACTAATCAGGGAGCCCATTGACTGATCAGTGCCCTGACTACTAAACTAGGGAGCTGATTGAGACGCAGCCCTTTTCTCTTGTTTGGTGGGTGTGTCAAAAATGTCAGCCCAATCAGCAGCAACATATATATAAACCACGTGGTATTAAAGAGACAGCTCGCACAATGGGTCCAAGTAAAATCGTTCACGTGTGTCTGCTGCAGCTCGGTATATGCATCAGTTTGAGATATTAGAAGACATGTTTGTCTTTTCATCCTGAAATGCGAGGCAAATGTTGGATCACAAACCAGTTTCCACAAATCCCTTAACTCGATTGGGATGTTCTCTTTTATTCTTTTATTTACTCTCTTTATTCTCTTTACACGCTCGATGTTACAGTCACTGCCCTTGCTGTCCAGAATAAAAGAGTGAAGGAATTTGTGGAAACTGTGGTTCCTAATTATTGCGATCCAACATTTGCCTCGCATTTCAGGGTGAAAAGACAAACATGTCAAGTTTCAAGTTCAAGTTTCAAGTTTCAAGTTTATTTGTCATTACACATGTACAAGTACAGTATAACGAAATGAAGTTTGGAGCAAGCCTCCGGGCCGCAGCCAATTATTCAGGCGCCGCCACACGCTCTCCAGAAATACAAGAATGCAGTTTAGCAAGCATTACATAGCAAACACAACAAAACATAACATAACACAGTACACGTGGTCACGTGATGGGATTTTTTGTATGGAGTGGGAGAGGAGATAGATAAGGACAGGGACAGGCAGACGGATGGAGGGGGGCTGGGATCGGGATCGGGTGTGTATGGTGCGAGTGAGTCTGAGATTGTGTTGTGTGAGAATGTTAGCCATAACTTCAGATGTTTCGAGTTCAGTTCTATGGTTTGTCCTTGAAGGGAGATAAGGCAGTGCACAGGGGAAGATAGCAGACCAAGCTGTCAGGTTGACCTCCCAACCGAGAGATAGGGACAAGTGAGGTTCGGGTCAGGCAAATACAATTTTTTAATCCATTTGATGATCTTCGGTAATTTGTCCGGATCATAATCAATCAATCAGTTCTGGTCCTCAGCTTTTCGCGTCCGGTCCGTGCAGTTTCCCTAGACATTACGCCCAGCCTCATGGCCAGACCGGTTACAGTCCGTAAAAGTTCACCGATCTGACCCCCGATGGAGCCCACTCTTCCCTGCGTATCCGCAGTCCGGACTGCGTTGTTATGGTTCAGTTCCTCAATCTGTATCACTCTCTGATCTAATTCCTTCAAACGGTCACACACAACCCCGAAGCATTCCTTAATTTCCACAGACAGCGGCTGGGTGAATTTGCTTGCAGCTGTCTTACCAATCTTCCGATAGGTCAGGGCAATCCCAAAGCCAAAGAATAGGAACCCCGCCATCAATAATCCAATCATGTATAAATCTTCCGCATCCTCCACGGACAGAGCCTCCAGGCACAGGACTTGCCAGTTGTTCCATGCGTCCATCACGTACCCTGCAGCAAAGGTCCTGTCCGGGCAGGTGGGTTCTCCCGGGGCACCCTTCCTTTGTGAGAAAATCCTATCGATCACGCTGATTGACCAGTTAATCAATTCCATTTCAGTATTTTCAGGAGTCCAGCAAGCAGCGGGTCAGAGAGAAAGAGAAAAAGACAAAATACCAAAGCGCCAGAGCACAGCGGGAGCAGAGAGAAAACACGTCTGCACTGTATGAGACAGAAGGGAGAAGGGAGAAGGGAGAAGATGTCTTCTAATATCTTAAATTTTTGCGTATACCGAGCTGCAGCGGACACATATGTAAACGACTTTACTTGGACCCATTGTGCAAGCTGTCTCTTTAACACTGCATGATTTATATACATGTTGCTGCTGATTGGGCTGACGTTTTTGACACACCCAACAAACAAGAGAAAACGTCTCTCAAACTCCGTTGCACACCGTTTCCAGTAAACATGACGTTCAACCCGGAAACCCGTAGCAAAACATTGCGCTTGAGCTTGAACGTGTCCCTAGTCTACCCTACCGTTTACAGCGTGTGTGGGAAGTTAACGTCCATTACCATAACTGTTCTTCAGCTGTGTCCGGAGGCTTCCTCGGTCCTCAGTGATTGTACACACTGTAAAGCTGATTTTACCTTATCAATCTGTGCACGAGTCTGATGATGAAACATTGGAAGAACTTATTTAACCAGAACCTGCATCGCCAAGGAGGACTTGAGCAGGACATTACTCAGTAATACGCTACTCAGTTTGAGGTACATGAGATGTTGCAACTGTAATTCCTCTCCATCAGCATTAACAATTGTATGTCCATCAATAAAAACCGATGTGTATATTTCTAATTTATTGCGGTGCACATGCAGGAACCGTATCAATAACAGCGCATATGTTAGCCCAGCACTAATGTGAATGACTGATGTATCATTAAAGTTTGCAAAACAAATCTTGCTCCATCCTTTATCTTTACTCATGGTAGTAAGAATGATAGACAATCTGCATTAATAGACACAATTTTAGGTAATAGTGGCCCACAGATGCTTAGCAGAAGTATTTCAGTAACGTGAGCTACCTAAACCTAAATAAAACACAAAACAACGTATTTTGAACACCCGGTAGAAATTGTGATTCTGAGAAGCAAGTTAGTTCACTAAACTGGGTACTGACCCATCTTTCAAGAGCAAGTTTCTTACAAATCCAGCATTGAACTCCGAGATTTGAGAAGTGGTCGTCAGTAAAATTACGTGTTTGAGGGCAGGTTAAGTTGTTTGCGGGCGGACAGTGTACAACATAGGCTGGCATTATGTAAATTTATTTTCTAGTGACATAGAACTGCCACACAGATTCGAAAACAAAAACAACTTGTATTGGCGGTTCACAGTCAATTCTTTCTTTTTGGAGATAATAGCTTTATTGGTAACACTTTACAATACAGGTGCACTAATATGCATTAATGCATGCTTAACTAGCGCACAGATAATTATGACTTAATGTATGGCTCATGAAGAACTAAACCATTTAATAATGATTACTGCATCAGCAACAAATGAAGATTCTATATGATTAATAGATTAAGTAATCAATAAATTGTTATTAGTTAAACGTTTCATAATGTATTCATTCCCTAATAACATATTATATAAACTAATAATGTAAATTAATGTGTCAATTACCACAATGGGTCGAAGCCATGCATTTCAACTTTCAGTTGTCTGCTTTAATGAATCATTAGCCAATGATTTGCAAAGGTATCATTATGTTATGACTTGTTGAGGCACATAACTGTTAAATTAACACATGAATTTACATTATTAGTAAATATAATATATTAGAGAATTAATACATGATGACACACATTTAATCAATAGCAATTCATATATTACTTAATCTATTAATCATATTGAATGTTCATTTGTTGCTGATGCAGTAATTAATAAATGGTTTAGTCATATTTAACTCATGATTATCTGTGCATTAGTTAAGCATTATTTAATGCATATTACTGCACCAGTATTGTAATGTGTTACCGCTTTATTTATTGTGCACTTTCAACTTTATAACTTTGCTGAACATTTATGTGACAAGTAGGGCGGGCGAGAGACGTGAGAGAGCAGCACGAGGCCGGTGCGTGATTGAAGATGAGCGAGGACCAGGCCTGGACTTTATGTTGTTTTGTTTATGTTTTATTATATGTGTGCGGCAGTCATCCGAGAGGAGGCTGCCGTTTTTTTTTTTTTAAGATTAAAGTCTTTTGAACATTCACCGCCTCCTGCCTCCTTCTTCCCATATCAACAAACGCCGTTACAGTTTACATTCACAATCAGCTATATTACACACTGCATGAAAGAGAATATTCGAAAAACCACAATAGGGACACTTTAATAGGCTACTCAATAAAAAGAGTAAACAAGCCACAGCCAAGCCAAGTATACTTAGAATACTTACAGGTAATTATACTTTTTTAAGTAAAGCTCAATTAAAAGGTTGAGTATAAGTTTAGGCCAAATATACTTAGACTTTTCTGTCAATAGCCTATAAATCAAATACTTTGTGTAATTTAAGTATATTTCTCAGAAGTATATAAAAAGTAGACTGAAAGTACACTTTCTTATTTTTCATTTAAAAGAAATATACTAATATACACTTGAATAAACGTTTTTGTAAGGGTTGCTGCTTTAATCAGCAGCAGATTCCTACAGTGAAAGTATAAGGCTTACTAACTAATTAATAGATTAACTCCTCACAAAAGCGTGCACATAAATGTGTCCTTTAAATCACAAAGCTTGCAGTAACAAGGTGATTGCTTAATCCAGGTAAGACATTCTTTGAATTTGTGATTAAAATAAAGTAGAGCTTGCAGGAAAGCAAGTAAGAGCTTGTTTTGGATCCAGTATGGATCAGATTTATCTTGTCATTCAGTATCTCATGAAATTCACATCGTTCTTCACCTTACAACTGCAGACACTTTCACTCAGTTAAAATTGATGAATTGATACATACACTAGATCTGTGTGTTCAGTTATCCTTGCCCCATTGTTTTCACCTGATTGCGTAATGGCAGCTATACACAGGTACAATGTAGCCTTTGTAAATGTATTCACACTAATCAATTATGCTGCTGTTGTACTTCATGTGACAGCCTTTTCAATGATGCTTCAATAACTGAAGATAGAAATGAATTAGTTGAGTTACATGGTCATGCTTTTCAAAGCAAAGCTTCAGCCTTCAGTTGAAAGTTTCTTCTACATGCGAGAATTTTCTGAGATAAAAGTAAAGCCTTCTGGAGTGGCGTATCTGACTCATAGTTAAAGCTCTCAGAAAAAGATATTACGCAAGACGAGCGGCACCATGCTAGTACTTCTCCAGTTTTCTCTTGTGTAATTTAAAAGTTCACTTTGGAAAATGTTTCTCTCTATGTTTTTTTGTTTGTTCTGTTCATGTTTGAAAAGACAAAGGGAGGTCTGTTCTGGGGAAGCTGGCAGCATTCCAACTGCAAGAGACCATTTCACAGTGTGGTTTTAGCTTGCTGTTTATAAGTGTTTATCACATCCAGCACTCTGTTGTCCTGGAAACCCCGCTGGCAGGCTCAGGTCATCCTGTCAGCACACATGTTATGAAGCCTGTAAAACAGACCGTATGGCAGTAACATGAGATACAATGCAGACATGCATGGGAAAATCTCCTCCCTCACATCAAAACAATCACATCCTGTGAAAACGTTGACAAGTTATATAGGCATGCATATTTTGAGATAAGATGTGCATATGTCTTGTCTTTTGCACATATCCCTGGGCTATAGGCTCTCAGAGATCATTCCAATAATTCATGTCATTTCACCTGCCAGATCCTCTGCCTTCAGGCATGTGCTGGGCGGAGAGTGAAGTTTTGAGTTCATATTCTCCCCTCACCCCCTCCTCCATCTCTACCTCCACCCACCCCTTACCACATCCCACAAACATATAAAAATCAATCAGCCTCGTCTGTGAACCACATTCCCTCTCCTTCCAGCAAAAAGACTCTCTCCTCTGCACCCCAGCGATGACGTCCTTCAGCAGCCGTAGTTTTGTGTCTTCTGGAGGGGGCTTCGGTGGAGGCTCCATGAGGGGTGCTTCTCGTTCTTCATTGATGGGCATCGGAGGCGGTGGCCGCATTAGCGGCATGCGTGCCGGTAGCATGTATGCGGGTGCAGGAGGCCAAGGGGTCCGTATCTCCACTGCGTCAAGCACCTTTGCAGCTGGTGGTGGCGGCGCTGGAGCAGGTTATGGCTTGGGTGGTGGTGGCGCTGGAGCAGGTTATGGCTTGGGTGGTGGAGCAGGTTATGGCTTTGGTGGTGGCTCTGGTGGTGGTGGTGGAGGAGGCTTTGGCTTTGGTGGTGGCGCTGGGGGAGGCGATATGGACCTCAACGTGACCGTCAATGAGAAAGCAACCATGCAGAACCTGAACGACCGTCTGGCAACTTATTTGGAGAAAGTGCGCACTTTGGAGAAGGCCAATGCAGATCTCGAACTGAAGATCAGACAGTTTCTGGAGAACAAAACCTCGCCTTCTGCCAGAGATTACTCTGCCTACCAGGCCACAATCAGCGACCTGCAGGATAAGGTACTGCTACTGTAAAACTTCACAACATCTCTTGCACAAGACATGTATTGTTTTCATAGCTGCAGGATTATGGGTGTGGTCATGTCCTCATTGGGGTTTCTGCATGTCAAAAAGAAACAAAGCCATTCGAGTGCATTGTACAGTTGTGTATGTCACGGTTTACAATACATGGGTGGATCAGACAATATTTGCATTTTGTGAATGCATATTTGAAAGCTAAATGTGCTGTGCATTTGCAAAAACATCATTGTTTGAATCCTCTCTTGTCTCTGACAGATCCAAGATGCCACCCGTATCAATGCAGGAGTCTACCTGGATGTTGATAATGCAAAATTAGCCGCCGACGACTTCAAGACCAAGTAAATCCAAGCCTACAGTGTATGAAACTTCTTTTGCTCATACTTTGGTGAAAAGTTGCTAATAAGCTTCTCTGGTTTGATCCATTCAGGTATGAAAATGAGTTGACCATGCGTCAGTCTGTGGAAGCAGATATTGCTGGGCTGAAGAGACTCCTGGATGAGCTAACATTGGCAAGATCTGACCTGGAGATGCAGATTGAGGGCTTAAAGGAGGAACTTATCTTCCTCAAGAAGAACCATGAGGAGGTAAACCACTGAAAAACCTGTCCAAATCAATCATGAGAGGATATTACTGTTTGATTGACAAACACAATCTTTTGATCTTGCCAAAACAGACATGTTCCTCTGATGATTTAACAAGGCTGTCAAATGGGTGGGGCTGAAAAACATTGTAAATCAGAGGAATGTGCCTCAGGGGCACATCTTTTTGATATATACATCATTTTTAATTTTTCTTCTCTTTTTAGGAACTGGCAGCCATGCGCTCTCAAATGACTGGTTCAGTGAACGTGGAGGTGGATGCGGCTCCTCAGGAAGATCTGAGCCGTGTGATGGCTGAGATCCGTGAGCAGTATGAGGCTGTTGCTGCCAAAAACCAACGTGAACTAGAGGCCTGGTTCAAAACCAAGGTAGAAGAGGGCAAATAAATTTCCTTCCTAGTTTCCTGAACTAGCCAAAACTAGAACAACCAAGTTTTGTTCTTTAGAGATGCTTGACTAAACTCAAATATTATTTATTTGCAGTCAGAGACAGTGATTAAGGAGGTTGAGACCAATACAGAGACCCTACAAATGTCCAAGTCTGAAATCACAGAGCTTCGACGCACCCTTCACGGCCTGGAGATTGAGTTACAATCTGAACTCAGTAAAGTAAGTGTGTGTGAGTGTGTTGGGATACATCTATAGCAAGATGGTAATGCTGCTGATTTAAACATTTTAAACCAGTCTAAGCTGGTTTAAGCTACATTGGGCCAACTGGTCTCTCAGCCTGGCCAAGCTAGTGTTCTGTTTGTTTAGTAGGCAGCCAGGTTGACAAGTGCCCAAAACCCCTCTGAAACCTGAAAATCAGATAATATGGAGACTTGATAAGACCTAATATTCTGCACTTCCATTTTAGGATGGTTTAAACAGTTTTTCAGCAGCCTGATTGAGTGTCCACCATTTTTTACCCAACACACATATTCCACTTTGCACTAAATAATATTGAGCACCTCCACTCTTATTTTACAGAAAGCGTCTCTTGAGGGAACTCTTAGGGACACAGAATCACGGTACTCCATGCAGCTGACTCAACTGCAGGCTCACGTATCAAGTCTGGAGGAACAGATTGTTAATCTCAGAGCTGACACGGACAGACAGTGTCAGGACTACAAAATGCTGCTGGACATCAAGGCCCGGCTGGAGATGGAAATTGCTGAGTATAGGAGACTGATGGATGGGGAAGCAAGCAGGTAGGAGGTGGTGGAAGGTGGATAGTGATACTGTAAAATGAGTGTATATTTTTATGATTGGGTTTTACCATTTCTGAGGAATATACACCAACATTTTCTCTCTTTGTCACCATTAGCAGTTTCAGTGTAGGAGGAGGAGGAGGAGGAGGAGTAAGCTCTACCAAAACTGTCAAGGTGAAGACCATTGTTGAAGACATTGTTGATGGGCAAGTGGTGTCAACTAGTACAACATAAACACCAAACACCATCAAAGACCGCCCATCTACACCTGTCACACAAGTCTTCAGGCCTTGTGCTGCACTATTGTTAAGAATAAAATCAGTGATGGTGCAGAAACATGTGATTTGTGATTTGTCTCAAGTTAAATCTCTTTACTGTTTTGAGCCATTATGAAAGTCATTTGAGATTTGTGCATGCTTGCAGTACCTACATCAGGCATATGTGATTGTCATTCAACACTGGGAAACAGAGAGCTGAAAGTATTTGCACAGAAAAAAAACAAAAAACAAACAAACTAAACATTGATATATTCATGTTCATAATCTAAGGTAAACTTCCAATTTAAATGTGCATTACAGAGGTCTTGAACATAAGGCATTAGTAAGACGTGACGTCGTCAGCTGAAGTGTGTTTTTGAGCAGATTAGTAATTTTTCTCATTAACATCCATGGTCTCACTGCTCTCTACAACCATCCCATTCAAGACGGTTTCCACTGTTACAGTTTTGGTGACAACTTCTAAAAACAGACAATAAGAGATGGTTAATTAGCAGTGCACTACAAAGCTTCATAGTGATGTAATATATTTACAAAAAAAAAAAAAAAAAAAATATATATATATATATATATATATATATATATATATATATATATAAAAATCACTTACTGCAGGATTCAGCTGTTAAAACATAAGGGAGAGAGCTGGTGTCAGTAAAGCATTTTTTTCTAATTTCCACTAAATCACAAGATATCAAGAAATGAATTCCACGAGCATCACCTTTTATCTCCATCCAGCAGTCTCCTGTACTCAGCGATCTCACGCTTCAGTCTGGACTTTACGTCCAGCAGCGTTTCATAGTCTTGTTTGTTGCTCCCAATGTTATTAAGAAATTGACTAAGCTGGTCCTCCAGGCCTGTGACAGTGACCTGAAGCCTAGCCAACTGGTCCCCGTAACGGGCCTGTTTGTCCTCCAGTTCCCCATCAAGGGCTGACCTCTGTTGATAGGCAATATATATATATATATATACACACACACACACACACACACACACACACACACACACACACACACACACACACACACACACACACACACACACACACACACACACACACACACATATATATAAAATACATAATAAACAATTAAATATATAATACAATTAAAATACGATACATATATATATATATATATATATATATATATTTAAAAATTATTTAATTATATTTATTTTGTTGTGCACACAGTGATTCTTTAATGTTATTGGGTGCATTAGGGCAAAGATTATATATAACCAGTGCCAATAACCCACACTTTTGAGGCACTATATTCTATTTAAACAGTCTATCTCTTGTTCTTCTAAATGTGTAAGCATAGGAAATTACAGCACATTTCCCCTGAATGTTCTTAAAGCTGGCAGAGTGCTGGTTGGTGAACTAGAGGGGGAGAGGCTGGAGCTCATGGACAGAAAAAAAACAAAAACAGCCTGGCACAACACATGTTCTGCCTAGACATGTTACCACAGACTTGGAAATTATGCTGCGTTGCTTCTTCACTTTAAACTACAACTCTATTTTTTTTACTATCAAAATAAATGTATGTATAGGTTTACCATGCTCTTATGGGTCTGCAGCTCAATCTGTAGTTTTTTTAAGGTGCTTGTCAACTCCTTCTGCTCTTTTCTGCTGTACTGAAGATCTTCATTATGTGTGACCACCTCCTGTTGCACTGTGGTGATCTGCAGTTAACGCCAACAAAAATAACAATTATGACATCATACGCATCCCCTTCCCCTATAAAACAATATTTTATTCTGTTAAAGGGATAGTTCACCCAAAAAGAAAATTCTGTCATCATTTACTCACCCTCAAGTTGTTCCAAACATGAATTAATTATTTCTTCTGCATGCTGAATACAAAATAAGATTGAATTCATTGACTTTCATAGTATTTTATTCCATACTATGGAAGTCAATGGGGACCATCAACTGTTTGGTTACCCATATTCTTCAAAAATGTCTTCTTTTGTGTTCAGCAGAAGAAAGATATTCATACAGGTTTGAAACAACTTGAGGGTGAGTAAATGATGACAGAATTTTATTTTTTGGGTGAACTATCCCTTTAAATCACAGATGAGCGACTATATGCGATTAAAACTGAAAACTCAGAAGCACCAAATCAGTTATTTTCATACATGTAAGACCTTATATTTAAGTAAAATAGTAGATATTTACACATTAAATCATACTTAAATATTTAAAGGATTATTATTATTATTTTTTTCCTAATAAGAAGAGAGAATTTAATGCCATGATGACCTGCCAAATATGTACTCAGCATTGTAGTGTAAAACGAGATTATTTCCTTGGAATTGTAGTTGAGTAAAAGTGCAACTGTTCAGTTTCAATAGTAGTCAATGGTACAATTTCCCAAAATAATAATTAATCATAATACAGTTACTCAAGTACAAATGCATTTGTGTTTTCACCTTGCTTTCATACCAGGACTCCAGCTCTCGACGGTTTTTCTCAGTCATTGTCTCATAGTGTTGTCTGATCTCGTTGATGGCCTGCATCAGGTCCATAGAGGGCGCTGCATCCACACAAACGTTTACCTGACCTCCAACCGCAGCACTAACCACCGACATCTCCTGTGAAAACACATATCAGAAAGTGTGTGATTTGGCACAGAGACAGAGATGGAATGTATTATGATGCAGACATGGTATTAATTTTCAGTATCAGTAGATTTAATAGGAATAGAAAAAGGAGTGGGAGTGGTGGGATGAGCCTATAGTCTTTTAATCCCAAACATGTCTGAACGATTTCAGAAAGTGTAGTTTTCCCTTGAAAAACTACACTTTTCTATTTATTAAAAAATTATTTTATCAGCTGGGATTTTTTAAAGAGTTTTGTTTACACATGATTGATGACCTTTCGTAGACCCAAGAGGCCTAGTGATATTACTGTTTATTTTAAAATTATGTAATGGGACAGAAAATCCCCAGCAAAGCTGGCAGCAGAAGAACAGGAGGAAAAAGGAAAAACTGAAGGAAGGAAGGAACACTCTTAATGACCCTGTGTGTTTTTCTGGTGTGGAAACAGTTACCTCTGAAATGGCCTGTTATGGGCAGCTACAGTAGCTAACCTAACCTCTCATTTTCAGAATGCCTTTTATAAATTGTTTTTAAGAAAAAATATAAAAATCAAATACTTTAAACAGACTTTAAGTTTAGAAAACATGAACATGACGTGTTGAAAAGTTTTGTATCAATATGCAGTATTTATACAGTAAGTTGATATTTTATTCAGCAAGGATGCATTAAATGGATCAAAAATGACAATAAAGAAATTTTATGATGTAATAAAAATATTTCCATTTCAAATATTGTTCTTTAACTTGTAAGTTCATCAAAAATCCTAAAAAAAACAACAACAACAACAACAAAAAACACTATAATCATGATTTCCACAATTATGGAATGCACAAAAATTGAAACTACAGGATTTGAAGTTTGCATGTCACTTTTTACAGTATAAGGTAATATTATATTTGGATATCAGTTACAGGCCTATATATTCCACAGGTTTTAGCTGTCCTGTGTTCAATGTGTACCAGGGTGTGTGCCCGTCTGTTTGTGGGAAGGTTGGAATGTGAGGAGTGGTGGAATCTCACACTGAGAGAAGATACACGTCTTTACTTTTGAATTAAATGGGCATTTCAGAAAGTATGAACAGAATCCTTATATATTTCCATAACAACTTATAAATCTGGCATAGAGCAACACAATGGTCTTCTAGGGATGGCCCCCCTGCAGAAACTGAGTACGTTATGGGGTGTTCACACTGACCGTGATTTGCAGTGAAAAAGCAACTGGAAATCATTCATTTTCAAGGACAGATGCTGTGCTATTAGTAGCAGTTCAAACAACATCGCCTTATGCAATATCTTCTTATAGATATGCAAAATAGTCATTGATTTGTAGCAGAGGTAGCTACTAGTAGTAATTAGGATAAATAATGGTGAAGTAGTTTAACTTATATATGCTAAGCTAGCAAGATAATGCAGGCAAACTGGTTAGCTTGCAAGCTAACTGAAATAAATATATGAGAAATGCTTCCTTTGCGTTATTTATATCACCATAACACATCACCATGGTGATATTTACTGTATACAGTTCAGTGGAAATGTTTCCAACTTACTTGGGCTTATATAACAGCTTTGTGTAAAACAGGAATCAGTTTGTGGGTGGAATATCTGAATGGCCAGTCTCATGGGCATCTTCAATGCCCTGAATAGAAATCCTGTCATGGTGATATTATTGCTGTTTACAAGCTAGAATTTGCCCTTCTTGGATATGTATAATAATACACTATGGAACGGAACACCAATCAACTGAGTTCTGTCCATTTTAATGAAATAGGCATTTTTACAAAGATAAGAGACAGAATAGGCATAACCCCACTGAAGATTCAATGAGACAGGTTAAGATGGGAAATGTCTGTCATATATCGTACCTCCTCGTGGCTTTTCTTCAATATGATGAGCTCCACCTTCAGAGCCTCAATCTGCATCTCCAGATCTGACCGAGTCAAGCTAAATTCATCCAGAATTTTCCTCAGATTGGCGATGTCAGCATCAATGACCCTACGGTTAGCCAGCTCACTCTCATACCTGAAGCGATGGTTCACAAAATGAATTGCCAATAAATGGCCAATTAAATCAATCATTCGCAAGATGTCAATATTTAGTTTCTCACATTAATTTGAAGTCATCAGAAGCAAATTTGGCATTGTCCACAGCCAGGACGATTGAGGCATTGCCTTGGGAAACTGATTGAATCTGCCAGTAAAAAAAAATAAATAAATATATGAATAAAAGAAAATATGTAGTATATTATACAGATGATTACACAAACAGCAGGTGTCAAAGATGTCAGTCTTTTTAGAAGGTTACAGAAAATACACCCCCAGAACACTGAATTCCAAATAAGAAGAAAAGCAGATTAGTCTATTGCACAATAAGCAGTCTGGCACCTGGAGTCATTTTAATTTCAGAGCTGGTTTTTGGTATCTGTGGAATTCAGTACAACCACAGAACATGGAACAAAAGCCAAATCTGACAACAAAACGTGTTCAATCTGTGTCTAAGCATATTTGTCTAGATCAGTGGTTCTTAAATGGTTTGGGCAAGTTAGGCCCCTACCATACTTTTTGGTAATTTCATGACTTAATTGACAATATAACTACAACGTTGCATGTTTGTAATTTGACAGGACAGGACAGGATTTCTTTTTTTTGTGTGACAACAGAATTTTTCACAGGCACTAAACTGCGTTTGACGGACGTGTCAACAGCTTTCACGCATGTCTTTCAAAATAAGAGTTTCGCATCAGAAAAGTTTGTTTTAATCAATTAATGAAAAATATTTTTAATAATTTTCGTTTCACAGTTCAGAGAAGATCGCTAATGTCACGTCTGCATCATGTCTCGAATAGCATGTCATCCACTCTTTTTGAAGACCCTGAGATCCTCATTCCACTCTAAACTCACCTCTTTACTCAGGCCCTTGATGGTGTCCAGGAAGACAGTGTGGTCGAATGTGACATCTGTGCGACTGTCATACCATTCCCTGATGTTGCGCTCCAGATCAGCATTGGCCTTCTCCAGTGAGTGCACCTTGTCAAGGTAAGAGGCCAGCCGGGTGTTCAAATTCTGCATGGTGGCCTTCTCGTCAGCGGGCAAGTCTAAAGCATCACCCAGGTTGAAACTCCTTGGAGAAGAACGAAGAAACTCTGCAGGATAAGAGGATATCCGGGTTTCTCGACCACCGGCTCCTCCATAAACACTGATGGCTCTGAATTTAGAGGGGAAAGACATGGTGCCGTCCTAGAAAAGGTCACAAATGTAGAAGTGGGAGATAAGACACAAAAACAAACTCTTGGCCGTGACTTTGTCAGATCAAAAACATCGTTAAATACATGCCCAGGATGGGGGAGGGGTGAGGACGTTTTGCTTTCCAATGAACAGGTGGGTAAGTACATTGCCCTCTAGAACCTGAATATCAACATTTTTTGTGCTGTTTAAAGTCAAAATGTGACATTTCCTGTCCTGGACCCAATTATCAAGAATTCTAATCATAACATTTCCATTTAACTGAAAACCAAATGTGTATCTAAAATAAATACACCCAGTTTTTAGGAAATAAAATTATCAAACTGGAGGGGCAATACAAAATTTGGAAAGGCAAATTTTACCAATCCTGTATTTGTATTTATAAGCATTTTATAGGCATCATAATTGTGCTGACTAAACACTAAACAACACTAATACTAAAAAGTGTTAACACTAAAAACATAAACAATTAAACAAATAAAAAAATAAAAATCCCATTTAGGCAGGCCATTTAGGCATAAGTTTACTCATAAATCATCCTCAGAAGATCATGACTATAAACTACAAGGTTATGGGCTGCATTCGAAAACCTTGCTGCCTTATCTAGCGTAATCGCACAAAGGTAGCCTCCCTCACGAAACTGATTTCAGACAGTCTTCTGAGGCAACGTAACAGTTTAATGATCTACAGCAAAAAAAGAGCGAGCTTTGGTGAGAACTAAATAAATAATTAATTACTACAGTAGTAATTTCTCGCTAGACATCAGAAGTGGAAAGGGTTGGTCAAAAACGCATATATATTTACACACACTGACCAGCAACCAAAATTGTCGACTAATGGAATGCATAGGATTGTGGGATATCATAAGTTGCGAAGGATACATTTATGCATACATCTATAACATTGGATTCGGACGTGCCTTGAAGCCTTCCAATCTTGAAATGTGTCCTCTGAAGGCAGCAGTATCCAGTTTTCGGACGCAGCCAAGTGCTGTGTTTGAAATTGCCCCCTATACCCTCATTCACTATTCCCTGCATTACTCCACTAATAAAGTCCACTTGAAGAAGTGAATGAAAACGAGTGAGGGATGTCGTACACTGACAATGCCGCTTTTGCATAATTTCTGCTACTTAAAAAACACAATAATAATTTAAATATAAAACAATACAGTAATAGATTTATGAATATACAGACATGTTATTTACAAGTGTACAGTGTGAGTTAATTCTGACATGTTTTAAAAAAAAAAAAAAAAAAAAAAAAAAAAAAAAAAAAAAGTTATGAGAGACAATGTACAGTTATGAGAGTTTTAATTGTTCCGATTGAATAGAGCCAGAGAGCTGAAGCTGTTCTGGCTTTCAGTGCTCTGTAGCGCTGGCCAGAGACTGAGTGGGCTGAGTGTGTGGGGTCCAAAGTGATTTTCTTAGCCCTTTTTCTCACTCTGGAAGTGTAAAGATCTTGGAGGTTGGACAGGGGGGCACCAATAATCCTCTCAGCCTTAATCCTGGGCCAACACCAGTCTCTCAAATGAAATAAATATCTGAACATCTGACTATGTGTGCAAACACTATGTTCAAAAAGGTAAACAAACATGTGTTCTGTTTTATGAGGAGTGTGTGTGGAATGTCTGGTTTTCCACCAGAAGTTCGTGATGTGTAAGCTGATAACTTCCTCTCATGAAACTGAACCTGTTGGTTTACTCTAAACACATCCTTTACTATTACAACGTTAAAAATCTTTTTCTCTTTGTTTCTTTCTTTTATTTTTCTATAAGATAAAGGTTAATATTATAATATTATCTGGTAGACCACTGAGTATTATTTCCTTTTAATTTCTGGAGAAAAAAAAAATACATACAAGGGTTATACTTCAGAATGCTGCTTAACCAGATTTATACAGTATCTTCTCATCTTGACGTATGTTGTTATGAGGGCCTTGGTACATTGACAGCATAAAGAGATAAGATTTAGATGACTGTAAAGATATCTACACTTAAAAGAGTACCTTTTGACATAACCTGCGCTAGACACTGTAAAGTCAATTGCGTAGGATTATAGATTTTCTAAAACTTATACCAATCAGGCATAACATTATGACCGGTGAAGTGAATAACACTGATTATCTCGGCACCTGTTAGTGGGTGGGATATATTAGGCAGCAAGTGAACATTTTGTCCTCAAAGTTGATGCATTAGAAGCAGGAAAAATGGGCAAGCGTAAGGATTTGAGCGAGTTTGACAAGGGTCAAAGATGGCTAGACATCTGGTTCAGAGCATCTCCAAAACTGCAGCTCTTGTGGGGTGTTCCCAGCCTGCAGTGGTCAGTATCTGTCAAAAGTGATACAAAAAAGGAACAGTGGTGAACTGGCGACAGGTTCATGGGCGGCCAAGGCTCGTTGAGGCACGTGGGGAGCGAAGGCTGGCCCGTGTGGTCCGATCACATTGCTCAAGTTGCTCAAGAAGTTAATGCTGTTTCTGATAGAAAGGTGTCAGAATACACAGCACATTGCAGTTTGTTGCGTATGGGGCTGCATAGCCGCAGACCAGTCAGGGTGCCCATGCTGACCCCTGTCCATTGCCGAAAGCACCAACAGTGGGCATGTGAGCATCAGAACTAGACAACTAAACAATGGAAGAAGGTGGCCTGGTCTGATGAATCACATTTTCTTTTACATCACATGGATGGCCGTGTGTGTGTGTGTGTGTGTGTGTGTGTGTGTGTGTGTGTGTGTGTGTGTGTGTGTGACCCTTACGGGGAACACATAGCACCAGGATGTACTATGGGAAAAAGGCAAGCCGGTGGAGGCAGTGTGATGCTTTGGCCAGTGTTCTGCTGGGAAACCTTGGGCCCTTTCATGGAAACAGTATTGTGGCCTCTTTCTGCAGGATAATGTGCCCTGCCACAAAGCAAAAATGGTTCAGGAATGGTTTGACGAGTTAGAATTTTGGACTTGGCCTCCAAATTCCCCAGATCTCAATCTAATCGAGCATCTGTGGGATGTGCTGAACAAACAAGTCCGATCCATGGAGGCCCCACCTCACAACTTATAGGACTTAAACGCCTTGGTGCCAGATACCACAGCACACCTTCAGGGGTCTAGTGGAGTCCATGTCTTGACGGGTCAGGGCTGATTTGGTAGCAAAAGGGGGACCAACACCATATTAGTGTTGATAATGTTATGCCTGATTGGTGTATGTTCTACTGTTCCCCACATTGCCCAGTATTATTTGCATAATGATTTCCCATAAACTGAGCAAGAACATTTTAATGTTTTAAAATCAGCAACACTTCAGCTTCAGTGTTATGCACAGAAATTTACTGTCAATAATTTTGTAATGACATTGACTATTTACCCTCAACGTTACCCTCATGTTATTCCAAACTTGGGGAATAACACGAGGTACCTCATGTAATTCCAAACAGTATGACTGTTTTTCTTCTGTGGAAAAGAAAAGAAAAGAGAAATGCTGGCACTGGCAACTATTTGATATGCAGTCATCGTGAGATGATTTCATGCATGTCAGCCCTGAAACGGCATATATTTGAATGAATGGGAGTAGGAGGGGGAAGGATTTTAGTGAATAACAACTTAAAATGTGTCCATCACACAAAGCTATGACTTCAGAAGACTTGTGAAAAGTGCACAAGTTGTACAAACTAATTTTTACAGTCCCAAAACAAAAATAAAATAAAAGATTAAACATGGTGATTAAAACAAGACATTTTAAATGTACATAGGCATATGATTCTAAATTATAAAACTAAAAAAAATTCTTATTAAAGAGGCCATATTATTTACAAAGTCTTAATTTTGTTTTTGGGGTCAAAACAGGTTTCCGTTCTTGAATGTTCGAAAAAACAACAACATTATTTTTCACATGTTTTACATTGTTGCAGCACATCTGTCATTTTATTCCCAGTCTGTCATTAACGCTCTGTTTAGTCCAGTCTCTGTGAAGCCCCTCCTTCCGAAAAACGCAATTTGTTTTTCGGTGTGTTGTGATTGATCAGCTGTTTTGAACGTGTGTAGCAACGTTCATAATGTAATAACTGCACATAATGTAATAAGTATTACATTATTATTGTAATAAAATGTTCATTATGTAATAGTTTCCTCAAAACGTAATAAAATCTTCATATTTTCATCATTGAAATTGCTTTTAAATACTCATGCAATTATTATTATTATTATTAAAAAATTATTCCTCTATAGTACATTTTAAAAATCTAAATCCAGTCTTAACCTGCCAACAAAATCCACCGGACTACTGATACTGCTGTTTAAAGGCGTAAAGGTTATTTATCTTTTTTTTTTCTCTACATCACAAAACCCAACAGTTTTAGCAGGGGTGTGTTTTACTGTACACACACACACACACACACACACAGTAGAAGTAGTAGTAGTAATAGTAGCTCTAGTAGTAGGAGTAGTAATAATCTGGTGGATTTTGTTTACAGGTTAAGGTTTAGTCCACACAGAGACATGTTTAGCTGTATACTTAAAATTTTTGTATCGTATCAGCGTTTCGTCCAGACGGATCCGGCGTTTTGAGAGCATGAAACCAATATTTTTTTTTAAATTAGGTCCCAGAGTGGATAAATCTGAAAACGACATCCTTGCGCTTTCGTGTGTACAGCCAATCTGTATATTTTGTGAAACGGTGATGTCATCACATCACGTCCCCGCACGGGAAAGACTAGAAATGGATACAGCTACAGGCACTGGGCATGCACACATCAATATTAAATAATTGAATTACTATATTTGCATTATTGTAAGGGTAGGTTTAGGGTTGGGGTAGGTGTAGGTATTAATAAAACACACCTGGTAAGTAGCACATTTATTTACTGTTATTTTATCGTGAGATTTTGCCTCACTTCCTACCATTGCTGTACCCCTTCTAGCCACAACTCTTCTTCTCCATTTTTTGTTTATTTCTGTGAATTACAGCGCCACACACTGGTCTGACATGTATACTACATCGTTTTGAGTCGGTTTCAGTGCTCTAATGTGTATGCAGATATTTCTTGAAATGAGGGGGAAAAAAGATTGGATAGGGAAAGCTCTGGCTTCGTGTGGACAGGGCCTTAGATTAAGATTTTTAAAATGTAATCTAAAGCAGTGGTTTTCAAACCTGCCCTGGAGGCACCCCAGCCCTGCACATTTTGTGTGTCTCCCTCATTTATCACACCTGATTTAACTCAACAGCTCGTTAGAGACTGAAAGAACTAAATTGGGTGTGTCTGATAAAGACATACAAAATGTGCAGGACTGGGGTGCCTCCAGGACAGGTTTGAAAACCACTGATCTAATGGTATACCAATGCTTTATGTTTAATGATTAATAAACATATACTACTACTACTACTAATAATAATAATTGCATGAACATTTAAATGCTGTATTTCACAGGTAATTTAAGACTGGCTTTAGATTTTTAAAAATTTACTGTATGGGAATACTAATAATTTTATGTTGATAATGTAATAATTTTCTCATAATGTAAAAATTGTTATTACATTATGAGGTCAAGATTTTATTACATTTTGAGAAAATTATTACGTTATGAACATTTTATTACAACAATAATATAATACTTATTACATTATGTGTATTTTTTACATTATATGCAGTTATTACATTATGAGTTGCTGTAAATGTGTCACACGTCCCTTACCAGAACCATGGTTTCAGAGTAACTTGGACATTGCGACAACACTATTAACACAACTCAACCAGGCCTCGCTCATTTTTGTGTATGTTTTGGGCTGAGAATTGTTTAAATGAGGAACATTGTGACATGCTTACTGATATAAAGAATAACTCCCTTTGGAGTGACTTGTGCTTTGTTACTTTGCAGACCTTTTTATTGCTCAAACAGCGACATTACACACTAAAGAAAGTTGAAAATGTAAAAAAGCATAAGTCCTCTTCAAATGAGTCCTCCAGGGAGCTTACCAAGTAAACCTGTTTTGTTTAAGAGAAAGGGGGTTTCATTCATCAGTGTTTCTCATATAGGTTTGAGTAAATGATGACAAAATATTTTTTTAGGTGAGCTATTCCTTTAAATAGGTGTCAACAGAAGAAAACATGACACATTTAGTTCAGTGTGAACAGGTCATAGACAGATCATTGATCATAGACCAGTGTGAACTTGAGGTGTCGCAGTGATTCATTGTTGGATTTAAAGTGGGTGCAACTCAATGGGTGTGTTTGGACTTAAAAATGCTTCCTCAGTAAACTACAATCAAATTACTCAGACATGACTAATGAGAAACAAACTAATTAGTTGAACTGAAAATCAAGCTCAAGTCTGAGAACAGAAGAAGGTGCTCGTAAAAAAAAAAAAAAAAAGGACTGCATAGAATATATACACTCACCTAAAGGATTATTAGGAACACCTGTTCAATTTCTCATTAATGCAATTATCTAATCAACCAATCACATGGCAGTTGCTTCAATGCATTTAGGGGTGTGGTCCTGGTCAAGACAATCTCCTGAACTCCAAACTGAATGTCAGAATGGGAAAGAAAGGTGATTTAAGCAATTTTGAGCACGGCATGGTTGTTGGTGCCAGTCGGGCCGGTCTGAGTATTTCACAATCTGCTCAGTTACTGGGATTTTCACACACAACCATTTCTAGGGTTTACAAAGAATGGTGTGAAAAGGGAAAAACATCCAGTATGCGGCGGTCCTGTGGGTGAAAATGCCTTGTTGATGCTAGAGGTCAGAGGAGAATGGGCCGACTGATTCAAGCTGATAGAAGAGCAACTTTAACTGAAATAACCACTCGTTACAACCGAGGTATGCAGCAAAGCATTTGTGAAGCCACAACATGCACAACCTTGAGGCGGATGGGCTACAACAGCAGAAGATCCCACCGGGTACCACTCATCTCCACTACAAATAGGAAAAAGAGGCTACAATTTGCACGAGCTCACCAAAATCGGACAGTTGAAGACTGGAAAAATGTTACCTGGTCTGATGAGTCTCGATTTCTGTTGAGACATTCAGATGGTAGAGTCAGAATTTGGCATAAACAGAATGAGAACATGGATCCATCATGCCTTGTTACCACTGTGCAGGCTGGTGGTGGTGGTGTAATGGTTTGGGGGATGTTTTCTTGGCACAATTGGGCATCATTTAAATGCCACGGCCTACCTGAGCATTGTTTCTGACCATGTCCATCCCTTTATGACCACCATGTACCCATTCTTTGATGGCTACTTCCAGCAGGATAATGCACCATGTCACAAAGCTCGAATCATTTCAAATTGGTTTCTTGAACATGACAATGAGTTCACTGTACTAAAATGGCCCCCACAGTCACCAGATCTCAACCCAATAGAGCATCTTTGGGATGTGGTGGAACGGGAGCTTCGTGCCCTGGATATGCATCCCACAAATCTCCATCAACTGCAAGATGCTATCCTATCAATATGGGCCAACATTTCTAAAGAATGCTTTCAGCACCTTGTTGAATCAATGCCATGTAGAATTAAGGCAGTTCTGAAGGGGAAAGGGGGTCAAACACAGTATTAGTATGGTGTTCCTAATAATCCTTTAGGTGAGTGTATATATATAGTGTAAAATGTTTGTGAATCAGAGGAGGTGTGTTGCAGTGGCTGTGTATATAGGTGTGCTTAATGCCATAGAGGTGTTTAGCCACCAGGTGATGCTATGTGACAGTCATTAATTGTATGTCTTTTGAAGCAGGTTAAACTGAAGCACTGGTCTGATGGAGTGTCGCTGCTGGAAAATCCATTTTCCATTGTTGTCAGTGTACAGGTGCTGGTCATATAATTAGAATATTATCAACAAGTTGATTTATTTCACTAATTCCATTCAAAAAGTGAAACTTGTATATTATATTCATTCATTACACACAGACTGATATATTTCAAATGTTTATTTCTTTTCATTTTGATGATAATAACTGACAACTAAGGAAAATCTCAGAAAATTAGAATATTACTTAAGACCAATACAAAGAAAGGATTTTTAGAAATCTTGGCCAACTGAAACGTATGAACATGAAAAGTATGAGCATGTACAGCACTCAATACTTAGTTGGAGCTCCTTTTGCCTGAATTACTGCAGCAATGCGGCGTGGCATGGAGTCGATCAGTCTGTGGCACTGCTCAGGTGTTATGAGAGCCCAGGTTGCTCTGATAGTGGCCTTCAGCTCTTCTGCATTGTTGGGTCTGGTATGTCGCATCTTCCTCTTCACAATACCCCATAGATTTTCTATGGGGTTAAGGTCAGGCGAGTTTGCTGGCCAATTAAGAACAGGGATACCATGGTCGGTACTGGTTGCTTTGGCACTGTGTGCAGGTGCCAAGTCCTGTTGGAAAATTAAATCTGTATCTCCGTAAAGTTGGTCAGCAGCAGGAAGCATGAAGTGCTCTAAAACTTCCTGGTATACGGCTGCGTTGACCTTGGACCTCAGAAAACACAGTGGACCAACACCAGCAGATGACATGGCACCCCAAACCATCACTGACATAAACTGGACCTCAAGCAACGTGGATTGTGTGCCTCTCCTCTCTTCCTCCAGACTCTGGGACCCTGATTTCCAAAGGAAATTAAAAATTTTCTTTCATCAGAGAACATAACTTTGGACCACTCAGCAGCAGTCCAGTCCTTTTTGTCTTTAGCCCAGGCGAGACGCTTCTGACGCTGTCTGTTGTTCAAGAGTAGCTTGACACAAGGAATGCGACAGCTGAAACCCATGTCTTGCATACGTCTCTGCATAGTGGTTCTTGAAGCACTGACTCCAGCTGCAGTCCAGTCTTTGTGAATCTCCCCCACAACTTTTTGATGATATTCTAATTATATGACCAGCACCTGTAGATTTCCATCAATGAAGAAAGATGCTTTTAGGGTTCAGATCGTATGGTGGTTATGTGTCTACCAGATGAGGTTAACTGGAACAAGCTAAGCAGCAAAACTTTGACCCCTTGGGTCCAAATTGGTATACCTTGACACGTCAAAAAAACAAACTCCCAAAAAAAAACAGTTACATCAACTGGTCTAATCTGCTTCAGGTGGTCAAGTTGGTTGCTGGAATATTGCTGGTTGTCAACCAACTACCATTTTAAAACAACTACCAGAGGTGATTGGACTGTTTTGTCTTTAATCTGACATGCTGTGCTGTATATACACTCACCTAAAGGATTATTAGGAACACCTGTTCAATTTCTCATTAATGCAATTATCTAATCAACCAATCACATGGCAGTTGCTTCAATGCATTTACGGGTGTGGTCCTGGTCAAGACAATCTCCTGAACTCCAAACTGAATGTCAGAATGGGAAAGAAAGGTGATTTAAGCAATTTTGAGCGTGGCATGGTTGTTGGTGCCAGACGGGCCGGTCTGAGTATTTCACAATCTGCTCAGTTACCTTGTTGATGCTAGAGGTGAGAGGAGAATGGGCCGACTGATTCAAGCTGATAGAAGAGCAACTTTGACTGAAATAACCACTCGTTACAACCGAGGTATGCAGCAAAGCATTTGTGAAGCCACAACACGCACAACCTTGAGGCGGATGGGCTACAACAGCAGAAGACCCCACCGGATACCACTCATCTCCACTACAAATAGGAAAAATTGGACAGTTGAAGACTGGAAAAACTTTGCCTGGTCTGATGAGTCTCGATTTCTGTTGAGACATTCAGATGGTAGAGTCAGAATTTGCCGTAAACAGAATGAGAACATGGATCCATCATGCCTTGTTACCACTGTGCAGGCTGGTGGTGGTGGTGTAATGGTGTGGGGGATATTTTCTTGGCACACTTTAGGCCCCTTAGTGCCAATTGGGCATCGTTTAAATGCCACGGCCTACCTGAGCATTGTTTCTGACCATGTCCATCCCTTTAAGACCACCATGTACCCATTCTCTGATGGCTACTTCCAGCAGGATAATGCACCATGTCACAAAGCTCGAATCATTTCAAATTGGTTTCTTGAACATGACAATGAGTTCACTGTACTAAAATGGCCCCCACAGTCACCAGATCTCAACCCAATAGAGGATCTTTGGGATGTGGTGGAACGGGAGCTTTGTGCCCTGGATGT
This sequence comes from Paracanthobrama guichenoti, assembly GCA_018749465.1. Taxonomy (NCBI): domain Eukaryota; kingdom Metazoa; phylum Chordata; class Actinopteri; order Cypriniformes; family Gobionidae; genus Paracanthobrama; species Paracanthobrama guichenoti. The sequence continues at coordinate 8,775,047 of CM031953.1, read as the reverse complement.
GCATCCCACAAATCTCCATCAACTGCAAGATGCTATCCTATCAATATGGCCAACATTTCTAAAGAATGCTTTCAGCACCTTGTTAAATCAATGCCACGTAGAATTAAGGCAGTTCTGAAGGCGAAAGGGGGGTCAAACACAGTATTAGTACGGTATTCCTAATAATCCTTTAGGTGAGTGTAGAGTGATGTACACCCTAAGGGTTACAATTTCCTTCATAATGGATTATTTAATATGGTTTTATTAAATAAGAAATTACAGTTCAAGTGTAAATGCAGTTTTTCATGTTTGTGGGGGAAAAAAGTCTCTGGACTTAAGTCCCCATGAAACTAAAATGTAATTTTTTTTGCCTTTTAGTATGTATATGTTAGCCTTACTGTTATCTATAAGCTAGTGTGCTCCAAAACAATGAAAAATATATGTATCGCATTTAGAAGATATAAGCATTCAAAACTTACAGTCTCTCACTTTTGCCAAAATGAATCAATGATTTTGATGACATCACTCTGCTCTTCAGCTTCTCGTCAGATTTTCTGTCCAATCAAATGCTCTCTGGAATCTAAAGCGTCTCTACAATGACGCTGTGAAGCTGTGGCTGACATTGGTCACTTGTTCACACAATTACAATTTTTGGGGGGGCAAATGGCACATAATGCACTACATAGGGAATAGGGAACGAGTAAAAGAGTGGAATGTGTATAAATATGCTTTCTATGAAGTCTGGTTTCGCGTTAATGTAACAACTTAGAGTAATTACAAAGTAATTTACAACAAAGTAATTATCTGGCAGCAATTGTCAAGTAACTTAATGTATAAGAAATAACCATATTTTCACTGTTTTATTGGAGAGTGTAGCAAATGACAGGAAAGCATGGGGTGGAGAGAGGGGAGTGGGCAGAGGTGGGTAGAGTAGCCAAAATCTGTACTCAAGTAAAAGTAACAATTGTAATAGTTACTTGAAGAGTAATGAAGTATTTGATGAAAAAAACTACTCAAGTAGTTAGTTACTAGTTACTTTTGATTATGATTGATAAGAAGCGAAAACCATGAATTTCAGAATACTTGGAGAGCTTTCACATACATCTGACCTCTCCAAATAAATAAATAAATAAACAAACAAATAAATAAATAAAATGTGTGTGTGATTCATGGTTAAACAGTGTAAAAAACAAGTCATATTAACTTATTTAAAACATATATAATGTTTTTTTTAATTAATTACAAACCCAATTTGAAAAAGCTGGGACACTGTACAAATTGTGAATAAAAAAGGAATGCAATAATTTACAAATCTCATAAACTTATATTTTAATCACTATAGAATATAGATAACATATCAAATGTTGAAAGTGAGACATTTTGAAATGTCATGCCAAATATTGGCTCATTTTGGATTTCATGAGAGCTACACATTCCAAAAAAGTTGGGACAGGTAGCAATAAGAGGCCGGAAAAGTTAAATGTACATATAAGGAACAGCTGGAGGACCAATTTGCAACTTATTAGGTCAATTGGCAACATGATTGGGTATAAAAAGAGCCTCTCAGAGTGGCAGTGTCTCTCAGAAGTCAAGATGGGCAGAGGATCACCAATTCCCCCAATGCTGCGGGAATGTTGGGACATTCACTACATTTTCTCAGTTTAAACATTTGATATGTCATCTGTTGTATTCTGAATAAAATATTGACATTTGAAACTTCCACATCATTGCATTCTGTTTTTCACAATTTGTACAGTGTCCCAACTTTTTTGGAATCGGGTTTGTATTACCATTTGACAGTGGAAGAACGCCACCGAATGTAATGAAGTAAAGGCCTACAGTTTTTTCACAAGAAATGTACTTGAGTAAGAGTAAAAGTACCTATCTTTAAATATAGGGGAGCGCAGGGCACAACCTAACGCGGGGTTAGTTGTAACACGCATGGTTAAACACTTTCCACACATGCCAGGATGACGAATCTTTGTGTATTTACTAGTTGCTATATCAACATTATTTAGAGAAAAAAATGTGCTGAAATTAAAAATCTTTGGAAGATATCACTGAACATTTATTTAACCATAGCAAAAGTACATTTCTTATTTAAGTTTATTTTTCCATCTCTGCTTTTTGTTTATAAGTTAATAAGACAAATCTGATGTTATTGTAATCTTTTATCTGTTATTTAACGGTTGAGATCATTCTTTAATGCTGATCTAACAGCAGAAGACGCGAGACGGGTTTAAATCCCAGCTACACAGATGGGGAATGTTGTAACACTGCGTTACAATGAGCCCCATTAGAGCTACGCCATTATATTCTATACTTTTATGAATTCTTTTGAGAAACCATGAGAAAAGGGGGAATAATGACTGAGAGTCAATGTTCAGAAATTATTCATTATTATTATGTTTTGAACTATGCTGTATGGCTATATTTAGCGATGTGTTTGTTGTCAAACTCAAAAATGTGTTTATTTTTAATTATTAAAAAATGCCATTATTTTATTTAAAAATAATAATAATTGTATTTTATTGGCAAAATATTTTAGTTTGTCTTGTATATTTTTTTGATTATATCAGGTAACATTTTAAGCTGTCGTATGGTGATGTTACAGTGTACTCCACTTATGGGGCATGTTGTCACATTTCACTTCCATTCTTTCGGGTAAATCAAGAAAAAAGTATACACTGTATTAATGAAACAAAACCACATAATTGTACTAGACGTGTGAAATTAATGTGGGAAAAAATAAATACTCTGAACCCCAATGGATTTACACAAACTGAATAAGTCAAAAAGCGTTAGGTTATGCCCCGCTCTCCCCTACTCTAAGTCTAAAAGTACAAGTTACCCAAAAAATTTACTCAAGTAAATGTAATTCGTCACTACCCACTTCTGGGAGTGGGATCAGCAAAGGAAACTTAAGACAGGTCTTGATCTCAGATCACCAGATACACAATATGTCAGTGTGCTAACCACTAGGCCATCGTAGATATACCCTGATAAGTAAATAAAATAAATACTGCATATCACATGATTTGACTATGAATATTCATTTATCGACAGTCACAGTTAAACAGCTCATCATTATAACAAGCTTCATTATTCATTCTTCACATATTGCTAGATGTGTTGAAAACAATAAAATCTTTGACCTGGTGATTTTTACATTTTTTTAAAGTTTTATTAAAAAACACATTTGCTTCCTATATTCTCTATTCAGAGTGAAAATGTAACTGAATTACAGTGAGGTCAATTGAAATGCAGTAATTGGCTGGCAAACCAGCTGCCAGTGTACTGTGTATTCCATAATACACATAATAGGTGATTTTCTACAGGACTTACCTACTGTTACTGTGACTCTCACAGTGCATCTGTGGTTGACTGGATCTACAGTGTTCTACTGTGGATGTGTATACAGTAATTCCCTATGCACAAACACAGTGTTTTTTACAGTGTGTATTCACACATATGGACTTCCTAAAATAATTTTTTGGTAAAGCATTTTTAGTTTTCATTTTGAGCATTTCTTAGGTTTTTCTATGTATACTGAAGCATTCCACACATTCCATTCATTCCTAACGGGTCAAATGTGTTACTTTTGTATTATATCTTTTTTATTTTATCATAAACTCCTCGAATCCATGCAGTCTTTTGTGTGTGTGCGTGTGTGTGTGTATTCATGGTTCAAGTGCAGCAAAAGTCACGAGGTACGGATGAAGGTTAAAGCGATATGGAGGAGATTAGGAGGAGAAATGGCTAGACAGACTCAGCATTAGAAACAGCCCTGACAAGTAGAAGAGATAACACCGGTGCCATGCATTTTCACTTTTCAAATGACATATTCTCAGCATGATTATATTCACTGTTTTGTTTTAGTAACAGTTTCATATTAAATCTAAAAGGGAAATCTATTACACTATGGCTGTCAAATGCAGCTTTGCTGAGCTCAACGGCTCTGACCAAGCTGTGAAACGCTATTGGCTATTTTAAAAAGGGGAGGAGCTGCTCGATATGTTCTGCCCTATCTTCCTGTTTCAGTGGAAATTACGTCAACATATTGAATAACGTCGCACATTTCAAGGCACTCCAGTGGGACTTTAATTACTACAGACCTGTCGCACTCACATCTGTGGTCATTTGAGAGACTGGGGTTGGCCCACCTGAAGGAGATCACTGGACCCCTGGATTACTTTGCTTACCAAGCAAACAGGTCTGTGGATAAAGCACTCAACATGAGACTGCACTACATCCTGCGACCTCTTGACTGATCTGAGATTTAGCAAGGATCTGTGGACTTCAGTTCTGACCCAGTTCTCTGTGCCAACCCCAATCTGTGACAGACAGGCAGCAGCAGATGTGGTGTTCCCCAGGGGTGCGTTCTCTCTCCACTTCTCTCCTCCTTGTACACGAATGACTGCATTGCAAAAGACCCAAGCTCCTGAAATTTGCAGATGACACCACAGTTATCGGCCTCATCCAATATGGTGACAAGTCTGCTTACAGACTGGAGGTTGAACAGCTGGCTGGCTGGTGCAGTCATAACAACCTGGAGCTGAACACACTCAGAACAGTGGAGATGATCGTGGACTTCAGGAGAACCCCCCTGCACTCCCCCAACTCACCATCAAGAACAGCACTGTGGCAGCAATGGAGTCATTCAGGTTCATGGGCACTACCATCTCTCAGGACCTGAAGTGGGACACTCACATATAGTGAAAAAAGCCCACCAGAAGTTGTACTTCTATCACCAGTTGAGGAACCTGCTACAGGAGATGCTAACTCGGCCTTCATTGAGTCATTGCCTGTCCTGTGTTCACCTATAACTGTCTGGTTTGGTTCAGCCTCCAAATCAGACATCAGGAGACTACAATGGACTGGCTGATGCTACAGAGCACTGAGCACCAGAACAGCCAGGCAGAAGAACAGTTTTTTACCCTCAGGCTGAACAATTAAAACTCAAAAAAGTGTAATTTTTTACATAACATCTCAGAACTGTACACCTGTAAATAACAACTGTTCATTCAAAAATCACACATATTATATACAATATATATATATATATATATATATATATATATATATATATATATATATATATATATATATATATATATATATACAAATATATATATATAAATACAAATATATATATATATATATATATATATATATATATATATATATATATATATATATATATATATATTATATATATATTGTATTTTTCTATTACTGTACTATATTGCATTATTAATACATTTTTATAATTTCATTATTGTGTTATATTTTATTCCCTCTCATTATTTTATTGTCTAATTTCTATGTCTGCTGCACTATGCCTGTACTTTCTTCTGCACTGGAAGCTCCTGTCACCAAGACAAATTCCTTGTGTGTGTAAACATACTCTGCAATAAAGCTCTTTCTGATTCTGATTCAGTTATTGCACATGCACCTGTGAAACAGTTCTTAAGATGCACGTCCTGATTTTGCCAAGTTAGATGGGTCAATATATTTTGTTGACCCTAACCCTAACTCTAAGTCCTAACCATATCATTACACCTAAACCTAACCCTACCCATAAGTTATCCCTAAAATCAGAGAGAAATGATAGGTGAATAACACTGATGTAGAAGCACATAACCCTGGTTTTAAGCCTAAACTTGTCATAAACTGTAAACCCTCAAATCAGATTTGTCCCTTTGCTGCCAAAACAGCCCTGACCCATCGAGGCATGGACTCCACTAGACTCCTGAAGGTGTGCTGTGGTATCTGGCACCAAAATATTAGCAGCAAATCCTTTAAGTCCTATAAGATGCGAGGTGGTGTTGTTTGTTTGTTCAGCACATCCCACAGATGCTCAATTGGATTGAGATCTGGTGAATTTAGAGGCCAAGTCAACACCTCAAACTTGTTGTTGTGCTCCTCAAACCATTCCTGAACCATTTTTGCTTTGTGGTGGGGTGCATTATCCTGCTGAAAGAGCCACAGCCACCAGGGAATACCATTTCTATGAAAGGGTGTACATGATCTGCAACAGTGTTTAGGTAGGTGGTACATGTCAAAGTAACATCCACATGGATGGAAGGACCCAAGGTTTTCCAGCAGAACATTGCCCAAAGCATCACACTGCCTCCACCGGCTTGCCTTCTTCCCATAGTGCATCCTGGTGCCATGTGTTCCCCAGGTAAGCGACACACACGCACCCTGTAAAAAAAACGTGATTCATCAGATCAGGCCACCTTCTTCCATTGCTCTGTGTTCCAGTTCTGATGCCCACTGTTGGTGCTTTCGGTGGTGGACAGGGGTCATCATGGGCACCCTGACTGGTCTGCGGCTATGCAGCCCCATACGCAACAAACTATGATGCACTCTGTATTCTGATACCTTTCTATCAGAACCAGCATTAACTTCTTGAGCAATATGAGCTAGCTCATCCATTTGATCCGGTTCACCACTGTTGGACCACTCTTGATAGATACTGACCACTGCAGACCGGGAACACCCCACAAGAACACCCCTGCAGTTTTGGAGATGCTCTGACCCAGTCATCTGGTCATCACAATATGGACCTTGTCAAACTCCCTCCAATCCCATATGCTTCCCCATTTTTCCTTTTTCTAACACATCAACTTTGAGGACAAAATGTTCCCTTGCTACCTAATATATCCCACCTACTAACAGGTGCTGTGATGAAGAGATAATCAGTGTTATTCACTTCACCTGTCATAATGTTATGCCTGATATATATGGTGTATATATAATAGTCAGAGCTGTTTGGGGGATAATTAATTTCTAAATTCTGCAACAGAAAAGTTATAAATCAAACTTAAAGGGAAAGTTCACACAAAAATTAAAATGTTGTCATCATTTGCACCCTAAAGCCTGGGACACACCAAGACACCAAGACACAAGTTTTCTGGTGTGTTCCGCACCGTTGGCTCACTGTCTGGGTTTTTTGGGTCGATTCAACATGTAGAATCGGCGTTGGGCTGTTGGTGAGAGACAGAACTCTGATTGGCTGTTCAGCTTAGCAAACGAGTCAGTGCACGAGAGAAGCTCATACAGGTTTGGAACAATATGAGGGTGAGTTAATGATGACAGACTTTAAATTTGTGGGTGAACTATCCCTTTAATAACTGCAGCCAAAATAGAGAGACAATACAAGGCAACTGTCTGTCACCCAGGAACATTGTCAGCCAAAAGGATACATCTATAAAAAATCTCTCTCTCTCTCTCTCTCTCTCTCTCTCTCTCTCTCTCTCTCTCTCTCTCTCTCTCTCTCTCTCTCTCTCTCTCTTTCTCAAAAAAAGCAAAAACAAACAAAACCTGCAGATTTACTCAAAGCACATGCATGATAGAGCTGCCAGCTAGAGAACAAGACTTTCCATTGTACCTTCAGATCACACTCCCATCAATAGTCACACCTTTCACAACAGGTGATAACATGGTTGTAGGAAAAAGTCATCAGAAGTCTGACATCGTGAGAAAAGTACATAGTATCTGTCTGCATGCCAAGCATGTCCAATGCAATTTGACTTATGATAGAAACATGTAAAGTCAGGAATCTGATATATCCTGAACGAAACAATAGGAGGGGGCTGTGGAGGACAGAGATAGATAGAGGGACATTAGGAGGTACACACCTAGCAAAACATCCACTAGCAAATGTTTACACTTTACCTGGTTGTCATGGCATTAGTGCATGAATGGGAGATGATTACATGGACAAGTTCAAGCCGCACTTTCTGAGGACAACATGGGTGTTAACATTCACTTCATGACTGTTATTCATTCAGGTGGTGCTCGCACAAGCATTGAGGGTGTTACACAGTGAGGTGATGTTTATGGAGGGAGGTATCTGAAACTTTACACTGTAAAAGCAACGTAAGATGAGCCAGTGGGTAAACGGAGTCACCCCAACTATCTCAGGAGCTGTGCAAATTTAAAAGATTTCCCCTCATAATAGGATTTCTGTGATTGGAAGTACATGATGTGCCAAGTTTATGTGCCCCAAAATTTTTCAGTATAGCATAAATCGTCCTTTATGTCAATTCAAGTTTATCTGGATCAAAAATATATTCAACATACAAAATTATGTAGGCTATACAATAGTGCATCAGTGGTTTAACTTCCTCTGTCACTAAAACTATTTACATGAAGTACTTAATAACCAGTGTTGGGGGTAACATAATCAGTTACAAGTTACATAATCAGATTACTTTTCTCAAGTAACTAGTAAAATAATGTATTACTTTTAAATTTACAACAGAATATTGTACGTTATACAATAGTTACAGTGCAAGTTACCTTGGTGTTTTTTTCATTTATTTTTTTAAATTTTTACTGTTTTCCCACCTGTTTTCCCAGACTGACTGACTGACTCTGTTCCCATGTTGAGAGTAATCGTGAGTAAGCGCAGAGGCGTTGTGTGTGTTGTGTGTGAACATGATAGTTATTGTAGTTCTAAACTAAAAGTGAGCATGAATTTAGTCATCTTACTTGTATTACTCAAAATCAATAAAAACTCAGAATATTACGCAAACCTGCAATAATTAAATATGTTAAATAACAAAAGTACACTTTATGTATTTAATATAACTTTATTAACCAATGTCTTTGCTACTGACCTTCGATTATCCAATTAAACCAAACTAATAAGCAAAAATGACTTTAGATCAGTGGTTTTCAAACCTGTCCTGGAGGCACCCCAGCCGTGGACATTTTGTGTCTCCTTTATCAGACACACCCAATTTAGTTCTTGCAGTCTCTAATAACGAGCTGTTGAGTTAAATCAGGTGTGATAAATGAGGAATGAGGGAGACACAAAATGTGCAGGGCTGGGGTGCCTCCAGGGCAGGTTTGAAAACCACTGCTTTAGATAAACATCACATTTGCGTTTTTTTAATTTTTTTTTTATTGCTGAAGTAAGTGTTGAACCTTCTTCCCCTGAGGGCATATTACAGAAATATCTTAACTTTAGAATCCTATCTATTCTGTTTGGAAACCATGGCAATTTCAGTTAGGACCCCATTTAGGACAAAAGCTATTACAGAATGACATTTCTTAAGTGCGTAATCTTATCTTAACTACGGACAGGAAACAGGTATTACAGAAGCACTAACTTGACAAAAAATCCTAAAAGCTGTCTTAACTTTAGGACAACCCCACTGGTGTCCTAACTTCAGACAATAAAAATCGGTAAAAATCACAGTACTAAAGGCCTTTTTCGAGAATGCCGTTACATTTATTAATTATACAAGACGAAGAGCAGTTACGTTTGATGGTGGAGAGACTTTTGGAGGACCCAGAGGACGAGCTGTGCTTTGATGATAAAATACTCGTAAATAATTACAGACTCGCATAACACATGATTTTGCAGTTAGTTGACGAATCGCGACCAACAAGCTTTCTTTTTTTTTTTGTTGCAAAAGGCAATATACAAAACGGGCTTTAACTTTTCAATGGAGCTTATCAAAATTTCAATCTCTGCCGCACTGGAATTAAAAGCATGCCGTAGTTTCTCCATTTTGATTTTAGGTTTACCTCAGAAGCAAGTTTGCGTGTTGTTGGTTGCTTGGTAACTGACCTGACAGTTCCTGACTGAACTTGATGGAAGGTTTAAGATTTCCTAACTACAGATAAAATGAGATTTTGTAGGATAGGATAAGAATCCTAAATCAAGTTAAGATTTGCTTCTGTAATACGAAATTTTGAAAAAACCTAAATGAATTTATATCTTAAGTTAAGACCTAAAATAGAACGTTTCTGTAATACGCCCACTGCATCCTATTTTTCTCCAATCCAGAATGTGAGCACAGCTGAACGGTTTCTTCGAGCTGCTTCTTCTACTGTACAGGAATTAATTTTTATTTTCCTTCAGCCTGAGGCTTATTCATTTAACATTTGTTAACAAAGGGTTCTACATTTGTCAAAAATAGAACCTTTTGTTATTAAAAACAAACAAGCAAGCCCAGCCCAGATGAGAAAAATAAACGACAACATAACGCACTACTTTCCATCAAAAGTAACTAAATAGCGCACTTAGTTACTTTTTTTAAGGAGTAAAGCACTATTGCAACACATTACTTCTAAAAGTAACTTTCTCCAACACTGTTCATAACTGTTTCTATAAAAACAACATTAACTGAATCAACAAAACTATTAGTAAAAATGTCTTCAGATAATAATACAATAATTCAAGTAATAAGAAACCAGTTTTTGTTTTTCATGATTCATATAGATTCCAGAGATGAAGCTGCCTTAAAAAGCTGAGGTAACAGAAATGAGGGAGGAACACATCATATTTCCTGGCATTCACTGGCTCCTTGTGTTGTTGATTGTTTAGGCCAGTAATAGATCTTTTGTATCTTTTTTTTTCTTTTCCAAAAATAAATATCTATAGAGGTAAGGAGAAGAATTTGATTGTGAATGGATTTCTTTGTATTTGAATTTATTTAACTTTCACCACTTACATGTAAATAAAGAATACACAAAATAAGAATAAATAAACTTTTTGCCCCATGCATGTTCTGCTGAGGTACTGTACCAAGCAAATGGCTTTGAAGACAAAAAGAACAATCCAGGAGACCAAAAGGGATGAATCAGAGTTTGATCAAACATATAACAATAAGAATGCAATGTTCTCATGGGCTACCAAAAAAAAAAAAAAAAAAAAACTAAACCATACATACTGTAATAGCAAGCTGTAAAACATACTTCTGTAGATATAAAACTATTATTAAAAGGGATTTAAGGCTTTTCAGTTTAAAACTTACCATTAAAAGGAGCATTTTTTTCCCAAGGAGGCGAGGGAGTGCCACCTGAAAAAAAGATTATATTTAACAAACGTGTTTTTGTCTTAACCTGATTCACTATGGTAAGCCTATTATAAGTGTTTATATTTTAGACCTGGCGGGATGGTTTTTTAGGGAAATCGCATGCGTGCATATGTTACTCACCCATGCAAAGGGTTGGGGAAAGTTACTTTTAAAAGTAATGAATTACAATATTGCATTACTCCCTTAAAAAAGTAACTAACTGCGTTACTTAGTTCCTTTTTATGGAAAGTAATGTTACATTACATTTGCATTCTTTTTTCTCACCTGGGTTGGGCTTGCTCGTTTGTGTTTTAATAACAACAAAGAGGTTCCGAAGGAAATTCAAATTCACACCTGTACAGTAGAGGGCATTCTAGATTGAAGAAGAATAGGATGCGGGAGGAAAAGTGAAACACAAATGTGATGTTTATCTAAGTCATTTTTGCTTATTAGTATGGTTGAATTGGATCATTAAAAGTCAGCAGCAAAGACAATGGTTAATAAAGTGAGATTAAATACATAAAGTACACTCACCTAAAGGATTATTAGGAACACCATACTAATACTGTGTTTGACCCCCTTTCTCCTTCAGAACTGCCTTAATTCTACGTGGCATTGATTCAACAAGGTGCTGAAAGCATTCTTTAGAAATGTTGACCCATATTGATAGGATAGCATCTTGCAATTGATGGAGATTCGTGGGATGCACATCCAGGGCACGAAGCTCCCGTTCCACCACATCCCAAAGATGCTCTATTGGGTTGAGATCTGGTGACTGTGGGGGCCATTTTAGTACAGTGAACTCATTGTCATGTTCAAGAAACCAATTTGAAATGATTCGAGCTTTGTGACATGGTGCATTATCCTGCTGGAAGTAGCCATCAGAGAATGGGTACATGGTGGTCATAAAGGGATGGACATGGTCAGAAACAATGCTCAGGTAGGCCGTGGCATTTCAATGATGCCTAGTTGGCACTAAGGGGTGCCAAGAAAACATCCCCCACACCATTACACCACCACCACCAGCCTGCACAGTGGTAACAAGGCATGATGGATGCATGTTCTCATTCTGTTTATGCTAAATTCTGACTCTACCATCTGAATGTCTCAACAGAAATCGAGACTCATCAGACCAGGCAACATTTTTCCAGTCTTCAACTGTCCAATTTTGGTGAGCTTGTGCAAATTGTAGCCTCTTTTTCCTATATGTAGTGGAGATGAGTGGTACCCATTTTCGTGAGTGAGCATTTTCGACCACATGACTGCTGCATACTGGATGTTTTTCCCTTTTCACACCATTCTTTGTAAACCCTAGAAATGGTTGTGCGTGAAAATCCCAGTAACTGAGCAGATTGTAAAATACTCAGACTGGCCCGTCTGGCACCAACAACCATGCCACGCTCAGAATTGCTTAAATCACCTTTCTTTCCCATTCTGACATTCAGTTTGGAGTTCAGGAGATTGTCTTGACCAGGACCACACCCCTAAATGCATTGAAGCAACTGCCATGTGATTGGTTGATTAGATAATTGCATTCATGAGAAATTGAACAGATGTTCCTAATAATCCTTTAGGTGAGTGTATATTTGTGTAATATATTTAATTATTGCAGGTTTGCATAATATTTTGAGACTGCATTTCACTGTTGTTATTAATTTTGAGTAATATCAAATCAAATCACCTTTATTTATATAGTGCTTTTAACAAGTCCAATTGTTTCAAAGCAGCTTCACATTGTTAACAGGAAAATAATGCAACAGAATTTGTACAGCCGTTCTGGTGAAACGGTGATGTTATCCAGCTAATTTCAAGTATCATATAGTGTCAATGCGGGCAGATCGGTAATATAGATGAAATTTAGGTGCCCCCAACTGAGCAAGCCAAAAGCCAGAGGCAACGGCGGCAAAGAAACCAAAACTTTTTCTCAGAATGGAGAAAAAAAACCTTGGGAGAAACAAGGCTCAGTCGGGGTGCCAGTTCTCCTCTGGCTGACGAACAAACAGTGTATGATTATAATTCTGGCAACATAGCAGGTCTTAATTCATATTAGGTAAATAGATATTTGTAAGATTATTCGAAAGATTGGAGTCGTCACGCCGAAGACGGGTTTAATGAGGATGTCGTGTCGATGCAGCACTTATGGGGGGGAGTTTATTTGACACGCTCTCTGCAGACATTTCAGGGATGCGTTGGTCATGTCCAGGCGCTGGTCCACCATCTGATCTGGATACGGCCCGGATCCGGCTTACTGCAGTAAACCTCGGGATAAACAGAGAGACTAACATTAGCGTAGATGCCATTCTTCTTATGATGTAACGAGTACATCAGGTGTTATGGCAAGTGTTCCCGGTTCCGGCTGACCTAGTTAATGCAGCCTAACAATCATTTACTGATTTTAATAATAGAAATTGATAATGTTTTATGTGTAAGCCATAGTAAAGAGATGCGTTTTTAGTCTAGATTTAAACTGACAGAGTGTGTCTGCTTCCCGAACAATGCTAGGAAGACTGTTCCAGAGTTTAGGCGCTAAATAGGAAAAGGATCAACCGCCTGCAGTTGATTTTGATATTCTAGGTATTATCAACTGGCCAGAGTTTTGAGACCGCAATAGACGTGATGGAGTATAATGCGTTAAGAGTTCGCTCAAGTACTGGGGAGCTAAACCATTTAGTGCTTTGTAAGTAATAAGCAAGATTTTAAAATTTATACAATGTTTAATAGAGAGCCAGTGCAGTGTTGACAGAACCGGGCTAATATGGTCATACTTCCTTGTTCTAGTAAGAGCTCGAGCTGCTGCGTTTTGGACCAGCTGGAGTTTGTTTATTAAGCGAGCAGGGCAACCACCCAGTAAAGCATTACAGTAATCTAGCCTTGAGGTCATGAACACATAAATTAACTGTTCAGCATTTTGCATCGAAAGGATGTGCCGTAATTTAGATATATTTTTAAGATGGTAGAATGCAGTTTTACAGATGTTAGAAATGTGGCTTTCAAATGAAAGATTGGTATCAAAGAGCACACCCAGGTTCCTAACTGACGACGAGGACTTGACAGAGTAGCCATCGGGTGTTAGACAGTATTCTAGGTTACTATTTGCAGAGTTTTTTTGTCCAATAATTAAAAATTCATTAAGTTGCAGGAAACTACTAGACATCCAATGTTTTATATCAGCTATGCATTCCGTTAATCTTGTGAATTGGTAAGTTTCGTCAGGGCGTGAAGAAATATAGAGCTGAGTATCGTCAGCATAACAATGAAAACTAACGCCATGCTTCCTAATGATGTCTCCCAGTGGTAGCATGTACAGGGTGAAGAGCAATGGTCCTAGCACTGAGCCCTGCGGTACTCCATACTGAACTTGTGATCGGTGTGACATCTCTTCATTTACTGCTACAAACTGATAACGGTCAGATAAGTATGATTTAAGCCATGCCAATGCAGTTCCACTAATGCCAACATTATTTTTCGAGTCTATTCAAAAGAATGTTGTGGTCGATAGTATCGAATGCAGTGCTAAGATCGAGTAACACTAATAGAGAGATACAACCACGATCGGATGTAAGAGTAAAGTAATACTGAATCTGTTTGTTTGTTTCGCAAGTGAGATGAGTAAATGCCTGCTCACATTTATTTTACATTTACATTTATGCATTTAGCAGACGCTTCTATCCAAAGCGACTTACAACTGAGGAATACAGGAAGCAATCTGTCATGAAGAGGAGAAGAAATGCAAAGAGTGCCCGAAAACTATTTTAAAGCTACACTCACCTAAAGGATTATTAGGAACACCTGTTCAATTTCTCATGAATGCAATTATCTAATCAACCAATCACATGGAAGTTGCTTCAATGCATTTAGGGGCGTGGTCCTGGTCAAGACAATCTCTGAACTGTTGAGACATTCAGATGGTAGAGTCAGAATTTGGCGTAAACAGAATGAGAACATGGATCCATCACGCCTTGTTACCACTGTGCAGGCTGGTGGTGGTGGTGTAATGGTGTGGGGGATGTTTTCTTGGCATACTTTAGGCCCCTTAGTGAGTAACTCAGTAAGTAATGCATTACTTTACTAGTTACTTGAAAAAAGTAATCTGATTATGCACTCAAGTTACTTTTAATGCGTTACCCCCAACACTGCCTGTGCGTGTCTCGTCATATCTGTAAATACTTTGATGCATGTATGGTATTGGAGGTGCATAGGTTGGTTGTTACATCGAGGGAGAAAGTTGACATGAGGACGCTAAATCTCGAACCTCTGGGGAACCACCTGTTTGAAAAGAAAAGCTGAATGGAGGAGAGTCTGCAGGCAAATGGAGAACGTGACAGATCTCGTAATAAAATGAGAATTTGGCTTTACTGGTTTGAGATTTACTGGTAATCAGACAATGTTTGAAAAAGAGAAAATTACTCACTGCTTTTGTCTTCTGTAGCTTTAATAAGGATTAATCTATGTTTCCTTTATATTTTAGAATTAATTATTTAATTCAATTTCAATAGTTTTTATTACTTGAATAGGCTACTACTGTTTGACCAAAAAATTCAAGCACTGTTTATTTCATTTGTGCTATAACTTGTAATTTGTTTATTTGTTCTAAGTTTATTGACTCTTGATTGTCTTTAATAATGTTTGAACTTTATAATTAAGTTAGGGTAGTAGTTTGTTTTATACATACATGTTTGCATAGATAAACACTCTACCTGACACCCGTCTGCACCCCATGACCTATCTATTTGGCACTTATCTAGATTATATCACCATGATGTCAACTATTAATCATAGCTCAACCTAAACTGAACTAGACTAGAACAGATGAAGCTACAATAGTGACAGTGAGAGAGTTTTACTCTATCTACAGTACATCAAGCCATTTCTACTATGCAGAGCATCCTTTTTTCTTTGTTTTTTACACTTTATTATTTACAGGTATAGTGTAGTTAGTAAACTTGTGCTATACATGGCTTTTGTGTGTGTTTCTTCTTTTTGTAAATTAAAGGATAACATTAACATTAACAAAAACCCTTTGGATATATAATTTTTTGTCTAAGTTTAATTTTTCCACACCCTGAATTTTCCACACCCTAATTAGCACTTTCACTATGTTGTAATCTATTACAGGTAGATAAAATAAAATAAAATAAAATAGCTTAACTAAAATTTAAATTGGAAAATATGAAATTGTCAAGGTTACAATAATTTTCTCTGCCTTGTGGCAGCAGGCCATTATCATACCTGAGTCAAAGCTGGTGCTCGCCTGGGCAAAACAGCCAATTTTATTCATTTTCATGAGTAATAATAGTTATCAACTCTCCCATGAGCTCTTTGAGGCCAGCTCATACAGCAGAGAGAGAGGTGGGGTGGAGATCTGTTTATACAGTGAGTCATGAATGAGAGTCACCCAGACTAAAGCCTTCACAACAGAGACAGACTTGAGCACAAAAAGAAGAACAGATCGAGCAGATTTCCTCTGCAGTCATTTTCTTCTGAAATAATAAAATCATTTTCATTTTTAATTCATTTAAAAAATAAAAAAAATAAAAATGTATGTCAATTTATTTACATTTTCTTTGATTTCAAGGCTCTGGTAACAATCGCAGGGTTTATTTTATGATAATAACTCATAAACATGCAATTCGCAAGAACAACATTTCATAATCTACCCCCCTTCCCCTTAATGCTCTATTGTTGATCAGTGAGGTATCCAAGTTTATGCAAAGTTCCAGATGTGACCTGTAAAGAGGGTGATGGTGAAATGGTCAGATGATGTCACATCCCCCCCAAGGAGCCCGCAATGAAGGCAAATCCTCCGCGAGCATCAACAGACACAAAACACATGCTTAAGATCTTACAAATGTCACCACCCTTAACATCAAGTGCATGTTTAAAAAAAGCTGCTAAATTACAAACCTTAAAACATGCAGATGATGTAATTTTGCACACAAATCTTTGCTCCTGACCTGTTACTGCTTATACCACTCATTAATTTACCAGTGTTTGCTTAGATAAACATAGCAATAAACAAGAAACAATTGGAACACCCTAGCAACTGCATAGCAACACCCTGGCAACCAACCACAACATCATAGAACTTTGTCTGAAAGAACACTACACATGACAAATAAGCATGAGCTAATTCTTGCTCAAATAAAAAGAAATTATGAAAAAATGTTATTATGAAAAAACTGAATGAGCTTCATACAAACATCACAGTATGATGGTGAATGATATGATACTATATTTCTTTTTCTGGATATATTAATTTCTGGATGTATTCATATTCAAAAATATATTAAATATCCAATTCATGTTTACACTTTATTTCAGTAGTCCACTTTAGCCATTCTGTATAAGTAACTTTAAAACTACATGTCAGCTAACTCTCATTTATTTGCAACTTCATGTCAACTAACTCATTTTGGTGAGCATAAAGTAAAAAATGTTAGTGTGATAGTTTAGACACTTATAGCTAAACTAAGACTTATAGTTTAGACTTAGTTTTGAACTATTTTAATTGAATTGTAACTCTTGCAAACAATTACTTACTGTTAACTGTTATACATTAGTATTTGAAAAATATATTTTGTCCACAAAATCATCCAGTACAACCAACAATGTAATGTGGTGCGAGATAAAAATAAATGAAACCAACATGAATGCAAAGATTTAACTTGGCACATGTGTGTAAAAAAGATTTACAGATTCTTATTTGGCACGGATCCGTAGGTCTTTATGAGCAAACAGGACACAGCACAAGTGCCCTCTTGGTTTCAAATTATGACTTTCCTTCTTTTGAAACTTTTGAACTCTGAAACTCTAATGTTTGGTTGCTTCCAGGTTTATATTTACTGCTTGATCAAAAATAAATGCTGAAAATAAATACTGTCCTCACATTACTGGTAAAGTGTCTTTGTTCTGTTTCAAACTGACAGAGAAAGGAAAACTTGCACAAAACACTTGCATGTGTGTGCGTGTGTGCATGTGTGCCTGTGTGTGTGTGTGTGTGTGTGTGTGTGTGTGTGTGTGTGTGTGTGTGTGTGTGTGTGTGTGTGTGTGTGTGTGTCAAAGTGCTCATAACCTTATTGCACTCCCTTCATTGAAATCTCAAGGGTAGTCATGAACAGCGCAGTTCATACAGACACAGAGACATTCCTTTGCAGTTTCCTCACTAGGGTGGAAACTGAACTCTGGTCCTTGAGTCTCAGCATTGCTGGAGGTTGCAGAAGGGTCTGGCACACACCCTCCTTCCCCCCTCCCATCCACAAAGTGCAGGACCCGCCCTCGAGCTCCATCTCTATAAGAGGACAGAGCTGAGCTCAAAGACACCAATCCTCTTCAGGACAACTTTAGCAGTTTCCTGCAGTGTCCTCTCTGCATTCTTCTCATCTCTGGATCCATCCACCATGTCGATCTCTTTCCACTCAACGTCCTCCAAAGGTCCCAAGACCGTGACCTCAAAGTCTATAATCACCAAGAGTCGGAGCAGTTCGACAGCCTTTCCACATAAAGCCTTCAGTGTGCATGGAGGTGGTTTTGGAGGAAGCACCCGCATCTCTTCCTCCAGAATTGGAGGTGGTGGAGGATATGGTTTTGGTGGAGGATATGGTGGAGGATACGGTGGAGGATACGGTGGAGGATACGGTGGAGGATACGGTGGAGGATATGGTGGAGGATTCAGCGCTGGACACATAGTTACAGGGGACACTGACTACATGCAGCTGAATGAGAAGGCCACCATGCAGAACCTGAACGACCGCCTGGCGTCCTACCTCGAGAAGGTGCGCTCCCTGGAAGTTGCCAATGCTGCTCTGGAGAGGCAGATCCGTGAGTACTATGAGAAGAAGGGGCCGATTGCACAGAGAGACTACAGTGCCTACTGGAACACCATCAAGGACCTGAAGGACAAGGTACAGTGATCTCTAAAAGATTATGATGGACACAAGACCAGCAAATTCTAGAGCACTAATCTAGACTCCAGATTATAAACCCATTGAGAATGCTTGAAACACAATGCATACTGTCCTCATATAAAAGTTACAAAAGTTACAAAATATTTAGCATGCAAATTCTGCTGTTCTCTGATGACATTTTCCGCTATATTTATTAAATTCACTTTTCTTTACAGATTAAAAATGCTACCATCAACAACGCCAACATTCTCCTGCAGATTGACAACTCTAAACTGGCTGCTGATGACTTCAGAATTAAGTAAATTCTCTCAAATGATATTTCTCTGTAACCATATTTTGGTAGCTTTAGCATCTTAAAAGATCATATTGGTCATGTTTAAAACATGATTGGCAAAAACATGATTCCATTCCATTTCTGCCTCTCCACCAATCAGATTTGAGCACGAGTTAGTAATGCGGCAGTCTGTGGAGGCTGACATCGCCAACCTGCGTCGCTTGCTGGACCAGACAACCCTGACAAAGGCCGACCTGGAGATGCAGATCGAGAGTCTGCAGGATGAGCTGGCGTTTATGAAGAAGAACCACCAGGAGGTTAGTAGTAGCTTGCATGTACTTGTTTTTGGAACTTGTGAATGAAATCAGTGAACTGATGCTTGAGCCTTGTGGGTTTACAGGACTTGGCTGCACTGAGGTCTCAGCTGACAGGCACAGTGAACGTAGAGGTTGATGCTGCTCCTCAGCAAGACCTGAACAGGGTTCTGGATGAGATTCGTTCTCATTATGAGACCATCATACAGAAACACCGCAGGGAACAGGAAGATTGGTTTAAAAACCAGGTAAGACCTTACACCACTGAATAATAAACCACATATTCCAGCTCGTATCATAGTAGTGGTACTGTGGTAAATCAGTACATCTTAGATTTCGATATTCAGTAATTGAATTCATATTGTTTTTTTTTTTTTTTTTTGTCTCTCTTTTAGACGGCTGGTTTGAACAAAGAAGTGGCCCAGAGCACAGAGACCATACAAACAACCAAGACACAGATCACAGATCTGCGACGCACTTTGCAGGGTCTGGAGATCGAGCTACAGTCTCAACTAAGCATGGTGAGACACAAGTGGAATGCAGGAACTGTAAGGGAGGGGGTAGGGGGATTTCATTATCTGAACCAAGGGCAGGAAAATTTTACGTAAGGGGTTAGGGAAGCAGGCCAAGAAGAGGACACAGAAAGGGAGGCAAAGATGTACGAAAAACAGAGGGAAAGGAGGGTGAGTGGGAGATATGTCAAAAATGCTTTATTTTATGAAGCCCTCCAAATCCTAAATAGTAGGTGAGGTGCAATGAAAGGAATGAGGAGAAGCCATTTATAACGTCTGAAGGGTCCTTTTGTGGACTTGCACATTGGTGTTTTTCTGATACCAAGCATGTGTAAAATCTGACCTAGTTTACCCCCCAAAATGACAATTCTGTCATAATTTACTCCCCCTCTTCTCATTACAACCCATTTGACTTTCTTTCACAGAACACAAAAATACATAGTGACCTATTTCTGCATGTCTTCATTACTCAAACAGAAAGGGGCACTGGAGAACTCACTGGCAGACACAGAGGCTAGGTACAGCGCTATGCTAGCAGGCTACCAGAACCAAATCAACATGTTGGAAGCCGAGCTGAGTCAGATGCGGGCTAGCATTGAGCAACAGGGACGAGATTACGTTTTGTTGCTGGACATCAAGAGTCGTCTGGAGCAGGAGATCGCCACCTACAGAAGCCTCCTGGAAAATCAGGACATTAAGTAAGTTAATTTCCTTTATATAATTGTGTGTCAAAAGCAGTGGCGCATGGATCATGTTACATATTCTTGTTCTGGAATTGCTTCACTAATGCATCTTTTATTTTTGTTCTTCCAGGACTCAAATACCAGGTACGTGAAATCTCTCTTTGCACATTGTGGTGGGATGGTCAGTTTCACAGTATTCATTATGCACTACTGACTCTTTTTCTCTTGGCCTTCAGGTGGAACCATCACCGTCACCACAGGTGGAACAACTATCAAGCAGACACAGCATACCTTCAACTAAATGCAGAGCCCACTGCTTTATGAGACACACACATACATTTGGTTTTGAATGTATATTGAAATTATTATTGAGAACAAGGAAACAAGTGTTACGGAAAGAAAAATGTATGTTACACATATTTGTATTTTTGTGTGTCTCTGAAAATAAAGCTGCTGTCAAGAATAACTTTTTACATCATTGTTTTTATCTTTATTTGAACACAGTCTATATTTTAAATGTGAGTCAAATAATCATCAAAACAAAATCTAATCAAACAAAACAAAAGACTCTAATCACAGTCCTGATATCATATTTATGTACCACATAGTTCATATGTTTACTGACAATCACTAGAAAAGAGTCTATGACGGAAATGAACTCATGGGTTCCTTCCATAACAGGCTCACAACAATGTTAAGTTGCCTGGCAACAGATCCATCACAAAAAGTGGTGAAGTGAAGGTCAAAAAAGCTGGCTGGCCATTGACTTCCTCTTTATCAGCAAAAACCTTTGACCCTCATAAACAATTGCAATTGTGTGGATAAAAGAAAATGAGGAATATGCACAAAACATATGCTCAGAAAGAGATGAAACACAGAGGCCTCTATGTATGTTTAATACCATATATTTCATAATTGAAAATGCAGTTTGGAATTCACTTCAATGGCTCTATTTGGCTATGATTAACCACAAATTTGTTCTACATTTACATTTATGTGATTTGCAGGATGTAACAAGTCATGTAATGAGCTGTTATAATCTTCAGAGACAAGTACAAAGGAGTGAAATGTAGAGAAAAAAATAGCTTTAGGAATTATGTCTATACATGAAAACCAGACTTAGGTGTGGCATTATTTTTGCACAGATGCTGACTGATGAGACGTGCTGAGATTTTACTGTTTAATTTGCTCAAGTTCGGTTTTAACATCTTAAAAGAGAGCATAAAACAAGTTGCTGCAATCAGGCTTAGAGGTTGTCAACTGGGTGTGGCACAGCACTTTCACCACCAAAAAAAACCAAAAACAATTCTGAAGTGATAGTGTTATTTCTCAGTTTGTTCTGTGATTCTGGTAAATCACATGATTTCTTACAGTAAGTGTCATTATATACATCATTAACATCAATATGACATCTTACATCTGAAAACTTCAAAAGTCCTGTCCAGCAATGGTTTTCACTATTTCTGTTCTATTTCAGTTTCAGTTGTTTTCTTGTGGCAAAAAGCTTATAATAACTGGAAAAAGCTGTTACCTCTATCTCTGTAGAGATGTACTAATGTGGAATAATGGATTTATACTGGAATCACAATCACAGAAAAACAATGTATCACACTTGAATGTCGATTCTCATGTCCAGATGGCAGGGAACTGAGAGACAATTGGCAACTGAAAATTATGTAGACTGCTTGACTGAACGTTTTGAAATTCAAAAATATGAAAAAAGTGACACTGCATAGGGCTAAAATGCAATCTTAAGATAATTATATTAAACTGTCCACAAATATCTATAGTACCAGCACAGCTCAGATGACTGTATGTTGTGTATGTGTGTTTGTGCAGAGAGAATAATTCATATTTAAATGACCCTCGTCTGTGTGTCTTTATCAACCACTCAACATTTTTTATTCAGGCATAATACACATTCATTTTAGATAATACACTGGAACAGAACAGTGTATAATGTAACCATATGGGATTGTACACTACTGTGCACATTTCTCTAAATATTGTTTTTGATTAACTATGTAAAATAATGCAAAAGAGCAGAGCTGTAGGCTACATGCTCACAAAACCCTTATTATTATTATTATTATTATTATTATTGGTCAGAGGTTACGTTTTGTACTCCTAACACCAGGTTGTAGCTCTGTCCTTATACAGACGAAGTAGGCTACAGGCTCTTTTTTGTCTGATCTGTTAGTTGCCACGTTATCAAAGTTGTAATTTACCCCTCTTTTATAACTGAAACGTACTGTAGGCTACTGCAAACCTGAAGTCACATTTCCATAATGAACTCATGGATTAACCCTAACAGAGGGTTAGGGTTAATGGGGTCTTATCGGATATAGTAAATATTTCTGTAGGTACACCGCAGGGTTGTGTACTCTCTCCTATTTTGCTCATACTATATACAAATGATTGTCAGAATTCACAGGATAATAGTTATCTGGTGAAATATGCAGATGATACTGTGCTTCTCTCTTTACGTTCACATTCAGATCAGGAACATGGTTCGGTTTTGTATGATTGTATCTCAACCCAATAGAGCATCTTTGGGATGTGGTGGAACGGGAGCTTCGTGCCCTGGATGTGCATCCCACAAATCTCCATCAACTGCAAGATGCTATCCTATCAATATGGGCCAACATTTCTAAAGAATGCTTTCAGCACCTTGTTGAATCAATGCCACGTAGAATTAAGGCAGTTCTGAAGGCGAAAGGGGGTCAAACACAGTATTAGTATGGTGTTCCTAATAATCCTTTAGGTGATATGTATATATATATATATATATATATATATATATATATATATATATATATATATATATATATATATATATATATATATATATAGTAATATACTTCTATTATATTATAATATAATATTTCTATTATAGTTCTATTTCTATTATAATTTCCTCCTTGTGTTTTTAACTGAATTTGCACTGTCCATGGAGCGGACCTGTTTACATTTCACTGCCGGTTGTATATTCTGTATATAACTGTGTATGTGACAAATGAAACTCTTCAATCTTGGTTTGAATCTTGAATCATTTTACAATTAATTCATTGAAAGTATTTTGTCCTTTTCTTTTATTTGTTGGTTTTCATCACTATCTACAAAGAACAGAAATCGTTTACAAGGTATTGTTACTATGTGCTCAAAAATTGTGGGAGTTCCTTTACGAAACCTTACATCGTATTATGAACAGCAAGTGCTGGGAATGGCGCACAAAATAATAGGAGACAGCACACACCCGCTGCATTTGGACTTCGAGTGGATGCCCCTGGGGCGGCGTTTAAGGACAATTAGATGTTCCGCAAATCGTTATAAATTTACTTTTGTGCCTGTGTCACTTCATTTATGTAACAAATTTGGCTGAGTATTATTATGATTAGTATTGTTTTGTTGTGTTTTCTTTTTTTTCTGAATTTTGTGTTTTGAGTGTTTGAATGTATACGTGTTATATGTGAAGCACCAAGAGAGCCTAAGCTAATTGCCCCAAGGGGATAAATAAAGCTCTAAACTAAAACTAAAACAATTATTTGAAGTAGCATAGAATTTTACTTTAGAGTGCAAACTAACGCAACAATAATTATATACACTTTAAATGTCTACGTTGAAACAAAACATTATGCACACAAAAGACAGAGTCTCGCCGTATCACTCAGGCTGCACTGCAGTGTCTATTCACAGGCACGATCCCACTACTGTTCGGCACGGGGGATTTGACCTGCTCCGTCTCCGACCTGGGCCGGTTCTCCCCTCCTTAGACGACCTGGTGGTCCCAGGCTCCCCCAGGAGCACCATATCGATACCGAACTTACTGCGGACACCCGATCGACATAGTCCACTGCAGCCCAGAACCCCTGAGCTCAAGCGATCCGCCAGCCTCAGCCTCCCAGCAGCTTGGATTACAGGCGCTCGCCACCGCACCCGGCGAGAGCTGCGAGAATCAGCGCTGCTATTGAATCTAATGTGCACACAGCGCCCTCTAGTGTATGAAAGCTGAATACTAGGGTGCGATTAGGCAGGGTGAACCAAAGCATTTGGAGATTCATATTTTCACAAGTGGTACATTTTCAACACTGACAGTACGAATCTCAAAACTTTTATTAGGGTCCAAGCCCTGAAAGGGCGAAGGCCCTATTGTTCTTCTAAGGATTATTATTATTATTATTATTATTATTATTATTATTATTATTATTATTATTATTATTATTTTTCTTTCGCCTTTTTGGCCTTTTTGGGGCCCTTAACATGCTCGAAAACTCTTGAAACTTTGCACACGCGTCGGAATGCGCGGCCATCAGGGTTTGGGCTGGGTTTGGTACCCGGGCGTGGCAGGGGGGCTCGACAGCGCCCCCTTGAAAAAAAAAAGAAAACTGTCCATAAATCAAAAACGCTTGCATGTATTAGTATGAAACTCGGTACACATATAGAGCTCATCGGGCCAAACAACTTTCGCGCTCTAAGTTATGCGTCAGCCCAACAGGAAGTGAGCTATTATGGGTCGTTTTAAAACGCATACTGTGGAATTTGAAATACTCCTCCTAGG
Source organism: Paracanthobrama guichenoti (assembly GCA_018749465.1). Taxonomy (NCBI): domain Eukaryota; kingdom Metazoa; phylum Chordata; class Actinopteri; order Cypriniformes; family Gobionidae; genus Paracanthobrama; species Paracanthobrama guichenoti. Next base: position 8,750,003 of record CM031953.1, on the reverse strand, counting down.
CGATTAACCCGATCAGCACCAAACTCGGTCAGCATGAAGTCAAGGCATTGAGGATGCTAAATTGCGAGCGGATTTTTGATATCTCGAACGGTTTGGCCGTGGCAGGAGACGAATTTATGGCGAGAAATGGGAAACAGGAAGTGTGTTATAACTTCTGCATACATTGACCGATTTGGATGAAACTTCAGCTGTGTGTTCGTTGTAAGAGGCCGATCACATGGATATGACTTTTGTGAGTCAAAGTTATAGCGCCACCAACTGGCAGCAGGAAGTGTGTCACTTTCAAAAATGCTTTGAAATCACTGTCTTATTTTCACCCGATTTACTTCAAACTTCATCAGTATAATGTCAAAACATGGCAGATATAGACATATGAATGGATTCCTGATATTTTAAATACTGTTGCCATGGCAACGTGTCAAAGTTGAATAATCTTTTAGGGTGTTTTTGAGACTCTTATCATGCTTGAAATGGCATGAAACTCAACACACACATCAGTGATGCCTTCCAGTATATATGGCCAAAGTCTTAGAAATGGGCGTGGTAGAAGGGCTCAGTAGCGCCACCTTTTGACAAAAGTGGGGGGGTTAGTTTTATCTACAGTCACCAAACTCTGTATATATATTGTTCTCATCAAGCCGGACATCTTTCTAATTTACAGTCATTAGCTCCGACCAACAGGAAGTCAGATATTTTGGTTTGAATTTGGAATTTTGGATAAATCAGGCTCTGAGTTATTATAAACTATTCGTAGGAGATGCATGGAATCGACACCAAACTCGGTCAACATGAAACAAAGACACTGAAGATGCTATAAAAGTAACGATTATAGGATATCTCAAACGGCGCTACTATGGCGAGGGATTAAATGAAGGACAAAAAAGGGAAACAGAAAATGTCTAATTTCTTGTAAAATCATTGTTTGATTTCAATTAAATTAAGATTGTATGTTCGGTAATTGAACCTAGGTGAATTTAAAATAAATGTACTATTTTTCAGATCAGTATATTTATTTTATTTTATATATTTAATCTGAATCTTATTTTGTCTGCCCTCCCTTCATTGTCCAATAGATGGCACTGTTGACTTAGTTTTGATGGGGGAAAAAAACCCTGTTTCCCTCTTTGTCTCTGGCTCTTTGTGTGTGTGTGTGTGTGTGTGTGTGAATGGAGGGGGATGGGTGGCTGACAGCTAAAGCATGCCTCTCTGTCTATGCCTCTGGCTCTTTCTCTCTCTCTCTCTCTCTCTCTCTCTCTCTCTCTCTCTCTCTCTCTCTCTCTCTCTCTCTCTGTGTGTGTGTGTCCAGTAGATGGCACTGTTGTCTTAGTTATGAAGCAAAAAAAACTATTTTTCTCCACCTCTGGCTGTGTGTGTGTGTGTGTGTGTGTGTGTGTGGAGAGGGGGATGGGTGGCTGACAGCTAAAGCATGCCTCTCTGTCTCTGCCTTCTTTTCTCTGTGTGTGTGTGTGTGTGTGTGTGTGTGTGTGTGTGTGTGTGTGTGTGTGTGTGTGTGTGTGTGTGTGTGTGTGTGTGTGTGTAAGGGGGATGGGTGCACCTGCAGTATTCTGAATGTCATTCTGAAGTCGATTTGAAGAGCACTGCAGTATAGTTTTATATGATTAGTTTCATAATTATGTTAATAAAAATATAAAAAGACCTTTAGATAAATACTGGACTTAAGGACTTTAAAAAAATGTAAGCTGCAAAAGATAACTTTGCACTCATTTCAAAGGGACCTATGACATCATCTGACATGAAATTCATCTAAATTGAATTGATCTCATAGATGTTGTGGTTTGTGCTCATAGCAGCACCGACTGCTGCAGTTAATGAGGTAAATTCAAACGACTTTGACAGTCATTTTGTTAAAACATTATTTTCACTACAAAAAATAAATAAACAACTTGCCTAATGTACTTTACGTAATGATGATTGATCTTAAGATATTTTAACGTATAATATGTGTTGTGTGTATCCATGTTTACACGTACGCAACAATAGAGTTTAGATGCGTTTCATATCATAGGCTATCACAAATAACTATCACTTTAGTGTGAAAAAAGGTTTTTAGAAAAACTATACAAATACCTTGAATTAAATACTGGCCTTCTGGACTTACGAATTTTTGAGCTGCAAAAGATAACTTTGCAAATATTTAAAAGTGACCTATTATATCCTATGACAATAAAATTAATCTATATTTAAATGACATGATGGGTGTGGCTTGTGGTCATAGTAGCACCAGCTGCTGCGGTAAATGTGGCATATTTAAAATAATTAAAAAAAAATATTCTCCTGTTTAAATGCATATTGCCTGTCGTGCACAGTTGCCCTGAAGCCACCGGCTTGGGCCCGTCATCGCTGCTCGCAACTTTAATAAAAAATTTAGTTTTTCAAAATTTTTGTAACAATTTTTAAGCATGCAGTCAGTTGACTAAGTAGCTAGCCTACAATAGGCCTACACAAAATCACACTTTTTGACCACACCTAAAAATTTTAATTTAGACACTTATTTAAAGTAACTATGTCTTTCATAATGCAAATACACAATTGTTAATTTTTCATCTGTTCTCATTCGTTTGAATCTATGATAGGCTAATACAATGAATTAATAATGGATAATAAATTATTTCAACTGGTTTGATTATTAAACGTTTATATGTGTTTGTTTGTAAAGTATCAACATATGAATTACGTGTGAAACAGGATAACAAAACATAATAATGATTTCCTCTTGCAACTGACATGACAGCCTATAGTAGCCTACAGCCAGTAAATATTGGACCACTTAATTTTACTACCAACGATCAGTTTATAAAGTTCACAGAACAGCTTTGCACACAAAAGACCGAGTCTCGCTGTATCACTTAGGCTGCACTGCAGTGTCTATTCACAGGTGCGATCCCACTACTGTTCGGCACGGGGGATTTGACCTGCTCCGTCTCCGACCTGGGCCGGTTCTCCCCTCCTCAGACGACCTGGTGGTCCCAGGCTCCCCCAGGAGCACCATATCGATACCGAACTTACTGCGGACACCCGATCGACATAGCCCACTGCAGCCCAGAACCCCTGAGCTCAAGCGATCCGCCAGCCTAAGCCTCCCAGCAGCTTGGATTACAGGCGCTCGCCACCGCACCCGGCGAGAGCTGCAAGAATCAGCGCTGCTATTGAATCTAAGTTTTTAATTTATTTTATTTTACTGTTTTTATGTCAGAAGGTAACACCAAATAAATGTATGTATATGCTGCAGTTAACACCACCTGACATGGAAAGTGTACCAACCTACCCATACTTGATATTAGCAGCTGTTGCCAGTATTTGAGAGAGATCTACAACACTTTTCATAACACAAAAATCAGTTGGACTCCTCTGGATGATGCATCATCATGTTTACTGTTATTACCTTAACTGTCAATTCACAATAAAAAGAGCTTTGTTTGAGAATATACAAATGGCTGGACAAAAGTTTCTTCCAATGATCTCAACAGCTTTAAAACAACTGATATTTATAACATTTATATGAAAGGTTTCAAACCTCTGAAAATAATGACATATTATTTCATTTTTTTAATACAGTTTATTCATATAATAACTATTTAAATTTGTTGGACAGTTGCACCACCTGACATATTGTGACAGTTTAGGATAACATTTAAACATAAAAATAATGCATTATTTAAATGTAGTAAAAATGAATTCTAACAAGATACGTTGATATATGTCATGAATGTATCCAATTAATTTATAAAGGAAATATACGCGCTATGGACATAAACATATTAGCGTCACGACATTGTACCAAATAAAGACTGGACTGGATAACATTTTGTAATTTGGCCAACAAAGGCTTTATTTTCTGTTCATTTGTTGTTGCTGCGGTTTATGACAGATACCCACAGAACAGCTTTGTACACAAAGACCGACCAAAAGTCTGCACGCTCGTATCACTCAGGCTGCACTGCAGTGTCTATTCACAGACACGATCCACTACTGTTGGCTTGCACGGGGATTTGACCTGCTCCGTCTCCGACCTGGGCAGTTCTCCCCTCCTTAGGCGACCTGGTGGTCCCAAGCTCCCCCAGGAGCACCATATCGATACCGAACTTACTGCGGACACCCGATCGACATAGTCCACTGCAGCCCAGAACCCCTGAGCTCAAGCGATCCGCCAGCCTCAGCCTCCCAGCAGCTTGGATTACAGGCGCTCGCCACCGCACCCGGCGAGAGCTGCGAGAATCAGCGCTGCTATTGAATCTAATGTGCACACAGCGCCCTCTAGTGTATGAAAGCTGAATACTAGTAATGCGATTAGGCAGGGTGAACCAAAGCATTTTACAATCTCTTTGGTAACTATATTGTTAAAGTTAAGTGGTACATTTTCTTAAAAAATGTCTCGTTTCCCTTCAAATTAATGCGTATACACAAAATCAAACAACAGCTGTTTAACCATGTATAACCCGAGTTTTCCATCTACCTAAGAGTAGCCTATTTATCCTAATCTATTGTAGACAGGCTAATGTTAATACATATGGTTATTATTTGTAATAAATTGATCTCATTTTAATTAATGAATCATTTGATATATTTATAGATTTTCAACTGGTTTGATCATTCAGTGTGTATTATATGCTATTTCTACAATATAAATTACCTGTGTGATACAGTATAATAATCTGTTTTTAATTTATTTTATTTTACTGTTTTTATGTCAGAAGGTAACACCAAATAATTGTATGTATATGCTGCAGTTGCACCACCTGACATGGAAAGTGTACCAACCTACCCATACTTGATATTAGCAGCTGTTGCCAGTATTTGAGAGAGATCTACAACACTTTTCATAACACAAAAATCAGTTGGACTCCTCTGGATGATGCATCATCATGTTTACTGTTATTACCTTAACTGTCAATTCACAATAAAAGAGCTTTGTTTGAGAATATACAAATGGCTGGACAAAAGTTTTCCAATGATCTCAACAGCTTTAAAACAACTGATATTTATAACATTTATATGAAAGGTTTCAAACCTAAAATAATGACATATTATTTCATTTTTAATTTTTATTCATGATGAACTATTTTAATTTGTTGGACAGTTGCACCACCTGACATATTGTGGGTTTAGGATAACAAAACATAAAATAATGCATTATTTAAATGTAGTAAAAATGAATTCTAACAAGATACGTTGATATATGTCATGAATGTATCCAATTAATTTAAAAGGAAATAACGCGGCTTGGACACAAACATATTAGCGTCACGACATTGAACCAAATAAAGACTGGACTGGATAACTTAATTTGGCCAACAAAGGCTTTATTTTCTGTTCATTTGTTGTTGCTGCGGTTTATGACAGATACCCACAGAACAGCTTTGCACACAAAAGACCGAGTCTCGCCGTATCACTCAGGCTGCACTGCAGTGTCTATTCACAGGCACGATCCACTACTGTTCGGCACGGGGGATTTGACCTGCTCCGTCTCCGACCTGGGCCGGTTCTCCCCTCCTTAGACGACCTGGTGGTCCCAAGCTCCCCCAGGAGCACCATATCGATACCGAACTTACTGCGGACACCCGATCGACATAGTCCACTGCAGCCCAGAACCCCTGAGCTCAAGCGATCCGCCAGCCTCAGCCTCCCAGCAGCTTGGATTACAGGCGCTCGCCACGCACCGGCGAGAGCTGCGAGAATCAGCGCTGCTATTGAATCTAATGTGCACACAGCGCCCTCTAGTGTATGAAAGCTGAATACTAGAGTGCGATTAGGCAGGGTGAACCAAAGCATTTTACAATCTCTTTGGTAACTATATTGTTAAAGTTAAGTGGTACATTTTCTTAAAAATGTCTCGTTTCCCTTCAAATTAATGCGTATACACAAAATCAAACAACAGCTGTTTAACCATGTATAACCCGAGTTTTCCATCTACCTAAGAGTAGCCTATTTATCTAATCTATTGTAGACAGGCTAATGTTAATACATATGGTTATTATTTGTAATAAATTGATCTCATTTTAATTAATGAATCATTTGATATATTTATAGATTTTCAACTGGTTTGATCATTCAGTGTGTATTATATGCTATTTCTACAATATAAATTACCTGTGTGATACAGTATAATAATCTGTTTTTAATTTATTTTATTTTACTGTTTTTATGTCAGAAGGTAACACCAAATAATTGTATGTATATGCTGCAGTTGCACCACCTGACATGGAAAGTACCAACCTACCCATACTTGATATTAGCAGCTGTTGCCAGTATTTGAGAGAGATCTACAACACTTTTCATAACACAAAAATCAGTTGGACTCCTCTGGATGATGCATCATCATGTTTACTGTTATTACCTTAACTGTCAATTCACAATAAAAAGAGCTTTGTTTGAGAATATACAAATGGCTGGACAAAAGTTTTCCAATGATCTCAACAGCTTTAAAACAACTGATATTTATAACATTTATATGAAAGGTTTCAAACCTAAAATAATGACATATTATTTCATTTTTAATTTTTATTCATGACGAACTATTTTAATTTGTTGGACAGTTGCACCACCTGACATATTGTGGGTTTAGGATAACAAAACATAAAATAATGCATTATTTAAATGTAGTAAAAAATGAATTCTAACAAGATACGTTGATATATGTCATGAATGTATCCAATTAATTTAAAAGGAAATGTAGCGCTTGGACACAAACATATTAGCGTCACGACATTGAACCAAATAAAGACTGGACTGGATAACTTAATTTGGCCAACAAAGGCTTTATTTTCTGTTCATTTGTTGTTGCTGCGGTTTATGACAGATACCCACAGAACAGCTTTGCACACAAAAGACCGAGTCTCGCCGTATCACTCAGGCTGCACTGCAGTGTCTATTCACAGGCACGATCCCACTACTGTTCGGCACGGGGGATTTGACCTGCTCCGTCTCCGACCTGGGCCGGTTCTCCCCTCCTTAGACGACCTGGTGGTCCCAAGCTCCCCCAGGAGCACCATATCGATACCGAACTTACTGCGGACACCCGATCGACATAGTCCACTGCAGCCCAGAACCCCTGAGCTCAAGCGATCCGCCAGCCTCAGCCTCCCAGCAGCTTGGATTACAGGCGCTCGCCACCGCACCCGGCGAGAGCTGCGAGAATCAGCGCTGCTATTGAATCTAATGTGTACACAGCGCCCTCTAGTGTATGAAAGCTGAATACTAGGGTACGATTAGGCAGGGTGAACCAAAGCATTTTACAATCTCTTTGGTAACTATATTGTTAAAGTTAAGTGGTACATTTTCTTAAAAAATGTCTCGTTTCCCTTCAATGCGTATACACAAAATCAAACAACAGCTGTTTAACCATGTATAACCCGAGTTTTCCATCTACCCTAAGAGTAGCCTATTTATCCTAATCTATTGTAGACAGGCTAATGTTAATACATATGGTTATTATTTGTAATAAATTGATCTCATTTTAATTAATGAATCATTTGATATATTTATAGATTTTCAACTGGTTTGATCATTCAGTGTGTATTATATGCTATTTCTACAATATAAATTACCTGTGTGATACAGTATAATAATCTGTTTTTAATTTATTTTATTTTACTGTTTTTATGTCAGAAGGTAACACCAAATAATTGTATGTATATGCTGCAGTTGCACCACCTGACATGGAAAGTGTATCAACCTACCCATACTTGATATTAGCAGCTGTTGCCAGTATTTGAGAGATCTACAACACTTTTCATAACACAAAAATCAGTTGGACTCCTCTGGATGATGCATCATCATGTTTACTGTTATTACCTTAACTGTCAATTCACAATAAAAGAGCTTTGTTTGAGAATATACAAATGGCTGGACAAAAGTTTTCCAATGATCTCAACAGCTTTAAAACAACTGATATTTATAACATTTATATGAAAGGTTTCAAACCTAAAATAATGACATATTATTTCATTTTTAATTTTTATTCATGACGAACTATTTTAATTTGTTGGACAGTTGCACCACCTGACATATTGTGGGTTTAGGATAACAAAACATAAAATAATGCATTATTTAAATGTAGTAAAAAATGAATTCTAACAAGATACGTTGATATATGTCATGAATGTATCCAATTAATTTAAAAGGAAATGTAGCGCTTGGACACAAACATATTAGCGTCACGACATTGAACCAAATAAAGACTGGACTGGATAACTTAATTTGGCCAACAAAGGCTTTATTTTCTGTTCATTTGTTGTTGCTGCGGTTTATGACAGATACCCACAGAACAGCTTTGCACACAAAAAAAGACCGAGTCTCGCCCGTATCACTCAGGCTGCACTGCAGTGTCTATTCACAGGCACGATCCACTACTGTTCGGCGCGGGGATTTGACCTGCTCCGTCTCCGACCTGGGCCGGTTCCCCTCCTTAGACGACCTGGTGGTCCCAAGCTCCCCCAGGAGCACCATATCGATACCGAACTTACTGCGGACACCCGATCGACATAGTCCACTGCAGCCCAGAACCCCTGAGCTCAAGCGATCCGCCAGCCTCAGCCTCCCAGCAGCTTGGATTACAGGCGCTCGCCACGCACCGGCGAGAGCTGCGAGAATCAGCGCTGCTATTGAATCTAATGTGCACACAGCGCCCTCTAGTGTATGAAAGCTGAATACTAGGGTACGATTAGGCAGGGTGAACCAAAGCATTTTACAATCTCTTTGGTAACTATATTGTTAAAGTTAAGTGGTACATTTTCTTAAAAAATGTCTCGTTTCCCTTCAAATTAATGCGTATACACAAAATCAAACAACAGCTGTTTAACCATGTATAACCCGAGTTTTCCATCTACCCTAAGAGTAGCCTATTTATCCTAATCTATTGTAGACAGGCTAATGTTAATACATATGGTTATTATTTGTAATAAATTGATCTCATTTTAATTAATGAATCATTTGATATATTTATAGATTTTCAACTGGTTTGATCATTCAGTGTGTATTATATGCTATTTCTACAATATAAATTACCTGTGTGATACAGTATAATAATCTGTTTTTAATTTATTTTATTTTACTGTTTTTATGTCAGAAGGTAACACCAAATAATTGTATGTATATGCTGCAGTTGCACCACCTGACATGGAAAGTGTACCAACCTACCCATACTTGATATTAGCAGCTGTTGCCAGTATTTGAGAGAGATCTACAACACTTTTCATAACACAAAAATCAGTTGGACTCCTCTGGATGATGCATCATCATGTTTACTGTTATTACCTTAACTGTCAATTCACAATAAAAGAGCTTTGTTTGAGAATATACAAATGGCTGGACAAAAGTTTTCCAATGATCTCAACAGCTTTAAAACAACTGATATTTATAACATTTATATGAAAGGTTTCAAACCTAAAATAATGACATATTATTTCATTTTTAATTTTTATTCATGACGAACTATTTTAATTTGTTGGACAGTTGCACCACCTGACATATTGTGGGTTTAGGATAACAAAACATAAAATAATGCATTATTTAAATGTAGTAAAAAATGAATTCTAACAAGATACGTTGATATATGTCATGAATGTATCCAATTAATTTAAAAGGAATGTGGCGCTTGGACACAAACATATTAGCGTCACGACATTGAACCAAATAAAGACTGGACTGGATAACTTAATTTGGCCAACAAAGGCTTTATTTTCTGTTCATTTGTTGTTGCTGCGGTTTATGACAGATACCCACAGAACAGCTTTGCACACAAAAGACCGAGTCTCGCCGTATCACTCAGGCTGCACTGCAGTGTCTATTCACAGGCACGATCCACTACTGTTCGGCACGGGGGATTTGACCTGCTCCGTCTCCGACCTGGGCGGTTCTCCCCTCCTTAGGCGACCTGGTGGTCCCAAGCTCCCCAGGAGCACCATATCGATACCGAACTTACTGCGGACACCCGATCGACATAGTCCACTGCAGCCCAGAACCCCTGAGCTCAAGCGATCCGCCAGCCTCAGCCTCCCAGCAGCTTGGATTACAGGCGCTCGCCACCGCACCGGCGAGCTGCGAGAATCAGCGCTGCTATTGAATCTAATGTGCACACAGCGCCCTCTAGTGTATGAAAGCTGAATACTAGGGTACGATTAGGCAGGGTGAACCAAAGCATTTTACAATCTCTTTGGTAACTATATTGTTAAAGTTAAGTGGTACATTTTCTTAAAAAATGTCTCGTTTCCCTTCAAATTAATGCGTATACACAAAATCAAACAACAGCTGTTTAACCATGTATAACCGAGTTTTCCATCTACCTAAGAGTAGCCTATTTATCCTAATCTATTGTAGACAGGCTAATGTTAATACATATGGTTATTATTTGTAATAAATTGATCTCATTTTAATTAATGAATCATTTGATATATTTATAGATTTTCAACTGGTTTGATCATTCAGTGTGTATTATATGCTATTTCTACAATATAAATTACCTGTGTGATACAGTATAATAATCTGTTTTTAATTTATTTTATTTTACTGTTTTTATGTCAGAAGGTAACACCAAATAATTGTATGTATATGCTGCAGTTGCACCACCTGACATGGAAAGTGTACCAACCTACCCATACTTGATATTAGCAGCTGTTGCCAGTATTTGAGAGAGATCTACAACACTTTTCATAACACAAAAATCAGTTGGACTCCTCTGGATGATGCATCATCATGTTTACTGTTATTACCTTAACTGTCAATTCACAATAAAAGAGCTTTGTTTGAGAATATACAAATGGCTGGACAAAAGTTTTCCAATGATCTCAACAGCTTTAAAACAACTGATATTTATAACATTTATATGAAAGGTTTCAAACCTAAAATAATGACATATTATTTCATTTTTAATTTTTATTCATGACGAACTATTTTAATTTGTTGGACAGTTGCACCACCTGACATATTGTGGGTTTAGGATAACAAAACATAAAATAATGCATTATTTAAATGTAGTAAAAAATGAATTCTAACAAGATACGTTGATATATGTCATGAATGTATCCAATTAATTTAAAAGGAAATGTGGCGCTTGGACACAAACATATTAGCGTCACGACATTGAACCAAATAAAGACTGGACTGGATAACTTAATTTGGCCAACAAAGGCTTTATTTTCTGTTCATTTGTTGTTGCTGCGGTTTATGACAGATACCCACAGAACAGCTTTGCACACAAAAGACCGAGTCTCGCCGTATCACTCAGGCTGCACTGCAGTGTCTATTCACAGGCACGATCCCACTACTGTTCGGCACGGGGGATTTGACCTGCTCCGTCTCCGACCTGGGCGGTTCTCCCCTCCTTAGGCGACCTGGTGGTCCCAAGCTCCCCAGGAGCACCATATCGATACCGAACTTACTGCGGACACCCGATCGACATAGTCCACTGCAGCCCAGAACCCCTGAGCTCAAGCGATCCGCCAGCCTCAGCCTCCCAGCAGCTTGGATTACAGGCGCTCGCCACCGCACCCGGCGAGAGCTGCGAGAATCAGCGCTGCTATTGAATCTAATGTGCACACAGCGCCCTCTAGTGTATGAAAGCTGAATACTAGAGGTGCGATTAGGCAGGGTGAACCAAAGCATTTTACAATCTCTTTGGTAACTATATTGTTAAAGTTAAGTGGTACATTTTCTTAAAAAATGTCTCGTTTCCCTTCAAATTAATGCGTATACACAAAATCAAACAACAGCTGTTTAACCATGTATAACCGAGTTTTCCATCTACCTAAGAGTAGCCTATTTATCCTAATCTATTGTAGACAGGCTAATGTTAATACATATGGTTATTATTTGTAATAAATTGATCTCATTTTAATTAATGAATCATTTGATATATTTATAGATTTTCAACTGGTTTGATCATTCAGTGTGTATTATATGCTATTTCTACAATATAAATTACCTGTGTGATACAGTATAATAATCTGTTTTTAATTTATTTTATTTTACTGTTTTTATGTCAGAAGGTAACACCAAATAATTGTATGTATATGCTGCAGTTGCACCACCTGACATGGAAAGTGTACCAACCTACCCATACTTGATATTAGCAGCTGTTGCCAGTATTTGAGAGAGATCTACAACACTTTTCATAACACAAAAATCAGTTGGACTCCTCTGGATGATGCATCATCATGTTTACTGTTATTACCTTAACTGTCAATTCACAATAAAAAGAGCTTTGTTTGAGAATATACAAATGGCTGGACAAAAGTTTTCCAATGATCTCAACAGCTTTAAAACAACTGATATTTATAACATTTATATGAAAGGTTTCAAACCTAAAATAATGACATATTATTTCATTTTTAATTTTTATTCATGACGAACTATTTTAATTTGTTGGACAGTTGCACCACCTGACATATTGTGGGTTTAGGATAACAAAACATAAAATAATGCATTATTTAAATGTAGTAAAAAATGAATTCTAACAAGATACGTTGATATATGTCATGAATGTATCCAATTAATTAAAAGGAAGGAACTTAGCGCTTGGACACAAACATATTAGCGTCACGACATTGAACCAAATAAAGACTGGACTGGATAACTTAATTTGGCCAACAAAGGCTTTATTTTCTGTTCATTTGTTGTTGCTGCGGTTTATGACAGATACCCACAGAACAGCTTTGCACACAAAAGACCGAGTCTCGCCGTATCACTCAGGCTGCACTGCAGTGTCTATTCACAGGCACGATCCCACTACTGTTCGGCACGGGGGATTTGACCTGCTCCGTCTCCGACCTGGGCGGTTCTCCCCTCCTTAGGCGACCTGGTGGTCCCAAGCTCCCCAGGAGCACCATATCGATACCGAACTTACTGCGGACACCCGATCGACATAGTCCACTGCAGCCCAGAACCCTGAGCTCAAGCGATCCGCCAGCCTCAGCCTCCCAGCAGCTTGGATTACAGGCGCTCGCCACGCGCGGCGAGAGCTGCGAGAATCAGCGCTGCTATTGAATCTAATGTGCACACAGCGCCCTCTAGTGTATGAAAGCTGAATACTAGGGTGCGATTAGGCAGGGTGAACCAAAGCATTTTACAATCTCTTTGGTAACTATATTGTTAAAGTTAAGTGGTACATTTTCTTAAAAATGTCTCGTTTCCCTTCAAATTAATGCGTATACACAAAATCAAACAACAGCTGTTTAACCATGTATAACCCGAGTTTTCCATCTACCTAAGAGTAGCCTATTTATCCTAATCTATTGTAGACAGGCTAATGTTAATACATATGGTTATTATTTGTAATAAATTGATCTCATTTTAATTAATGAATCATTTGATATATTTATAGATTTTCAACTGGTTTGATCATTCAGTGTGTATTATATGCTATTTCTACAATATAAATTACCTGTGTGATACAGTATAATAATCTGTTTTTAATTTATTTTATTTTACTGTTTTTATGTCAGAAGGTAACACCAAATAATTGTATGTATATGCTGCAGTTGCACCACCTGACATGGAAAGTGTACCAACCTACCCATACTTGATATTAGCAGCTGTTGCCAGTATTTGAGAGAGATCTACAACACTTTTCATAACACAAAAATCAGTTGGACTCCTCTGGATGATGCATCATCATGTTTACTGTTATTACCTTAACTGTCAATTCACAATAAAAGAGCTTTGTTTGAGAATATACAAATGGCTGGACAAAAGTTTTCCAATGATCTCAACAGCTTTAAAACAACTGATATTTATAACATTTATATGAAAGGTTTCAAACCTAAAATAATGACATATTATTTCATTTTTAATTTTTATTCATGACGAACTATTTTAATTTGTTGGACAGTTGCACCACCTGACATATTGTGGGTTTAGGATAACAAAACATAAAATAATGCATTATTTAAATGTAGTAAAAAATGAATTCTAACAAGATACGTTGATATATGTCATGAATGTATCCAATTAATTTAAAAGGAAATGTGGCGCTTGGACACAAACATATTAGCGTCACGACATTGAACCAAATAAAGACTGGACTGGATAACTTAATTTGGCCAACAAAGGCTTTATTTTCTGTTCATTTGTTGTTGCTGCGGTTTATGACAGATACCCACAGAACAGCTTTGCACACAAAGACCGAGTCTCGCCGTATCACTCAGGCTGCACTGCAGTGTCTATTCACAGGCACGATCCACTACTGTTCGGCACGGGGGATTTGACCTGCTCCGTCTCCGACCTGGGCGGTTCTCCCCTCCTTAGGCGACCTGGTGGTCCCAAGCTCCCCAGGAGCACCATATCGATACCGAACTTACTGCGGACACCCGATCGACATAGTCCACTGCAGCCCAGAACCCCTGAGCTCAAGCGATCCGCCAGCCTCAGCCTCCCAGCAGCTTGGATTACAGGCGCTCGCCACCGCACCCGGCGAGAGCTGCGAGAATCAGCGCTGCTATTGAATCTAATGTGCACACAGCGCCCTCTAGTGTATGAAAGCTGAATACTAGGGTGCGATTAGGCAGGGTGAACCAAAGCATTTTACAATCTCTTTGGTAACTATATTGTTAAAGTTAAGTGGTACATTTTCTTAAAAAATGTCTCGTTTCCCTTCAAATTAATGCGTATACACAAAATCAAACAACAGCTGTTTAACCATGTATAACCCGAGTTTTCCATCTACCTAAGAGTAGCCTATTTATCCTAATCTATTGTAGACAGGCTAATGTTAATACATATATGGTTATTATTTGTAATAAATTGATCTCATTTTAATTAATGAATCATTTGATATATTTATAGATTTTCAACTGGTTTGATCATTCAGTGTGTATTATATGCTATTTCTACAATATAAATTACCTGTGTGATACAGTATAATAATCTGTTTTTAATTTATTTTATTTTACTGTTTTTATGTCAGAAGGTAACACCAAATAATTGTATGTATATGCTGCAGTTGCACCACCTGACATGGAAAGTGTACCAACCTACCCATACTTGATATTAGCAGCTGTTGCCAGTATTTGAGAGAGATCTACAACACTTTTCATAACACAAAAATCAGTTGGACTCCTCTGGATGATGCATCATCATGTTTACTGTTATTACCTTAACTGTCAATTCACAATAAAAGAGCTTTGTTTGAGAATATACAAATGGCTGGACAAAAGTTTTCCAATGATCTCAACAGCTTTAAAACAACTGATATTTATAACATTTATATGAAAGGTTTCAAACCTAAAATAATGACATATTATTTCATTTTTAATTTTTATTCATGACGAACTATTTTAATTTGTTGGACAGTTGCACCACCTGACATATTGTGGGTTTAGGATAACAAAACATAAAATAATGCATTATTTAAATGTAGTAAAAATGAATTCTAACAAGATACGTTGATATATGTCATGAATGTATCCAATTAATTTAAAAGGAAAACGCGCTTGGACACAAACATATTAGCGTCACGACATTGAACCAAATAAAGACTGGACTGGATAACTTAATTTGGCCAACAAAGGCTTTATTTTCTGTTCATTTGTTGTTGCTGCGGTTTATGACAGATACCCACAGAACAGCTTTGCACACAAAAGACCGAGTCTCGCCGTATCACTCAGGCTGCACTGCAGTGTCTATTCACAGGCACGATCCCACTACTGTTCGGCACGGGGGATTTGACCTGCTCCGTCTCCGACCTGGGCGGTTCTCCCTCCTTAGACGACCTGGTGGTCCCAAGCTCCCCCAGGAGCACCATATCGATACCGAACTTACTGCGGACACCCGATCGACATAGTCCACTGCAGCCCAGAACCCCTGAGCTCAAGCGATCCGCCAGCCTCAGCCTCCCAGCAGCTTGGATTACAGGCGCTCGCCACGCGCACCCGGCGAGAGCTGCGAGAATCAGCGCTGCTATTGAATCTAATGTGCACACAGCGCCCTCTAGTGTATGAAAGCTGAATACTAGGGTACGATTAGGCAGGGTGAACCAAAGCATTTTACAATCTCTTTGGTAACTATATTGTTAAAGTTAAGTGGTACATTTTCTTAAAAAATGTCTCGTTTCCCTTCAAATTAATGCGTATACACAAAATCAAACAACAGCTGTTTAACCATGTATAACCCGAGTTTTCCATCTACCTAAGAGTAGCCTATTTATCCTAATCTATTGTAGACAGGCTAATGTTAATACATATGGTTATTATTTGTAATAAATTGATCTCATTTTAATTAATGAATCATTTGATATATTTATAGATTTTCAACTGGTTTGATCATTCAGTGTGTATTATATGCTATTTCTACAATATAAATTACCTGTGTGATACAGTATAATAATCTGTTTTTAATTTATTTTATTTTACTGTTTTTATGTCAGAAGGTAACACCAAATAATTGTATGTATATGCTGCAGTTGCACCACCTGACATGGAAAGTGTACCAACCTACCCATACTTGATATTAGCAGCTGTTGCCAGTATTTGAGAGAGATCTACAACACTTTTCATAACACAAAAATCAGTTGGACTCCTCTGGATGATGCATCATCATGTTTACTGTTATTACCTTAACTGTCAATTCACAATAAAAGAGCTTTGTTTGAGAATATACAAATGGCTGGACAAAAGTTTTCCAATGATCTCAACAGCTTTAAAACAACTGATATTTATAACATTTATATGAAAGGTTTCAAACCTAAAATAATGACATATTATTTCATTTTTAATTTTTATTCATGACGAACTATTTTAATTTGTTGGACAGTTGCACCACCTGACATATTGTGGGTTTAGGATAACAAAACATAAAATAATGCATTATTTAAATGTAGTAAAAAATGAATTCTAACAAGATACGTTGATATATGTCATGAATGTATCCAATTAATTTAAAAGGAAATAACGCGCTTGGACACAAACATATTAGCGTCACGACATTGAACCAAATAAAGACTGGACTGGATAACTTAATTTGGCCAACAAAGGCTTTATTTTCTGTTCATTTGTTGTTGCTGCGGTTTATGACAGATACCCACAGAACAGCTTTGCACACAAAGACCGAGTCTCGCCGTATCACTCAGGCTGCACTGCAGTGTCTATTCACAGGCACGATCCACTACTGTTCGGCACGGGGATTTGACCTGCTCCGTCTCCGACCTGGGCGGTTCTCCCCTCCTTAGACGACCTGGTGGTCCCAAGCTCCCCAGGAGCACCATATCGATACCGAACTTACTGCGGACACCCGATCGACATAGTCCACTGCAGCCCAGAACCCCTGAGCTCAAGCGATCCGCCAGCCTCAGCCTCCCAGCAGCTTGGATTACAGGCGCTCGCCACCGCACCCGGCGAGAGCTGCGAGAATCAGCGCTGCTATTGAATCTAATGTGCACACAGCGCCCTCTAGTGTATGAAAGCTGAATACTAGGGTGCGATTAGGCAGGGTGAACCAAAGCATTTTACAATCTCTTTGGTAACTATATTGTTAAAGTTAAGTGGTACATTTTCTTAAAAATGTCTCGTTTCCCTTCAATGCGTATACACAAAATCAAACAACAGCTGTTTAACCATGTATAACCCGAGTTTTCCATCTACCCTAAGAGTAGCCTATTTATCCTAATCTATTGTAGACAGGCTAATGTTAATACATATGGTTATTATTTGTAATAAATTGATCTCATTTTAATTAATGAATCATTTGATATATTTATAGATTTTCAACTGGTTTGATCATTCAGTGTGTATTATATGCTATTTCTACAATATAAATTACCTGTGTGATACAGTATAATAATCTGTTTTTAATTTATTTTATTTTACTGTTTTTATGTCAGAAGGTAACACCAAATAATTGTATGTATATGCTGCAGTTGCACCACCTGACATGGAAAGTGTACCAACCTACCCATACTTGATATTAGCAGCTGTTGCCAGTATTTGAGAGAGATCTACAACACTTTTCATAACACAAAAATCAGTTGGACTCCTCTGGATGATGCATCATCATGTTTACTGTTATTACCTTAACTGTCAATTCACAATAAAAGAGCTTTGTTTGAGAATATACAAATGGCTGGACAAAAGTTTTCCAATGATCTCAACAGCTTTAAAACAACTGATATTTATAACATTTATATGAAAGGTTTCAAACCTAAAATAATGACATATTATTTCATTTTTAATTTTTATTCATGACGAACTATTTTAATTTGTTGGACAGTTGCACCACCTGACATATTGTGGGTTTAGGATAACAAAACATAAAATAATGCATTATTTAAATGTAGTAAAAATGAATTCTAACAAGATACGTTGATATATGTCATGAATGTATCCAATTAATTTAAAAGGAAAGTAGCGCGCTTGGACACAAACATATTAGCGTCACGACATTGAACCAAATAAAGACTGGACTGGATAACTTAATTTGGCCAACAAAGGCTTTATTTTCTGTTCATTTGTTGTTGCTGCGGTTTATGACAGATACCCACAGAACAGCTTTGCACACAAAAGACCGAGTCTCGCCGTATCACTCAGGCTGCACTGCAGTGTCTATTCACAGGCACGATCCCACTACTGTTCGGCACGGGGGATTTGACCTGCTCCGTCTCCGACCTGGGACGGTTCTCCCCTCCTTAGACGACCTGGTGGTCCCAAGCTCCCCAGGAGCACCATATCGATACCGAACTTACTGCGGACACCCGATCGACATAGTCCACTGCAGCCCAGAACCCTGAGCTCAAGCGATCCGCCAGCCTCAGCCTCCCAGCAGCTTGGATTACAGGCGCTCGCCGCCACGCACCCGGCGAGAGCTGCGAGAATCAGCGCTGCTATTGAATCTAATGTGCACACAGCGCCCTCTAGTGTATGAAAGCTGAATACTAGGGTACGATTAGGCAGGGTGAACCAAAGCATTTTACAATCTCTTTGGTAACTATATTGTTAAAGTTAAGTGGTACATTTTCTTAAAAATGTCTCGTTTCCCTTCAAATTAATGCGTATACACAAAATCAAACAACAGCTGTTTAACCATGTATAACCCGAGTTTTCCATCTACCTAAGAGTAGCCTATTTATCCTAATCTATTGTAGACAGGCTAATGTTAATACATATGGTTATTATTTGTAATAAATTGATCTCATTTTAATTAATGAATCATTTGATATATTTATAGATTTTCAACTGGTTTGATCATTCAGTGTGTATTATATGCTATTTCTACAATATAAATTACCTGTGTGATACAGTATAATAATCTGTTTTTAATTTATTTTATTTTACTGTTTTTATGTCAGAAGGTAACACCAAATAATTGTATGTATATGCTGCAGTTGCACCACCTGACATGGAAAGTGTACCAACCTACCCATACTTGATATTAGCAGCTGTTGCCAGTATTTGAGAGAGATCTACAACACTTTTCATAACACAAAAATCAGTTGGACTCCTCTGGATGATGCATCATCATGTTTACTGTTATTACCTTAACTGTCAATTCACAATAAAAGAGCTTTGTTTGAGAATATACAAATGGCTGGACAAAAGTTTTCCAATGATCTCAACAGCTTTAAAACAACTGATATTTATAACATTTATATGAAAGGTTTCAAACCTAAAATAATGACATATTATTTCATTTTTTAATTTTTATTCATGACGAACTATTTTAATTTGTTGGACAGTTGCACCACCTGACATATTGTGGGTTTAGGATAACAAAACATAAAATAATGCATTATTTAAATGTAGTAAAAATGAATTCTAACAAGATACGTTGATATATGTCATGAATGTATCCAATTAATTTAAAAGGAAATAACGCGCTTGGACACAAACATATTAGCGTCACGACATTGAACCAAATAAAGACTGGACTGGATAACTTAATTTGGCCAACAAAGGCTTTATTTTCTGTTCATTTGTTGTTGCTGCGGTTTATGACAGATACCCACAGAACAGCTTTGCACACAAAAGGCCGAGTCTCGCCGTATCACTCAGGCTACACTGCAGTGTCTATTCACAGGCACGATCCCACTACTGTTCGGCACGGGGGATTTGACCTGCTCCGTCTCCGACCTGGGCGGTTCTCCCCTCCTAGAGGCGACCTGGTGGTCCCAAGCTCCCCAGGAGCACCATATCGATACCGAACTTACTGCGGACACCCGATCGACATAGTCCACTGCAGCCCAGAACCCCTGAGCTCAAGCGATCCGCCAGCCTCAGCCTCCCAGCAGCTTGGATTACAGGCGCTCGCCACCGCACCCGGCGAGAGCTGCGAGAATCAGCGCTGCTATTGAATCTAATGTGCACACAGCGCCCTCTAGTGTATGAAAGCTGAATACTAGGGTACGATTAGGCAGGGTGAACCAAAGCATTTTACAATCTCTTTGGTAACTATATTGTTAAAGTTAAGTGGTACATTTTCTTAAAAAATGTCTCGTTTCCCTTCAAATTAATGCGTATACACAAAATCAAACAACAGCTGTTTAACCATGTATAACCCGAGTTTTCCATCTACCCTAAGAGTAGCCTATTTATCCTAATCTATTGTAGACAGGCTAATGTTAATACATATGGTTATTATTTGTAATAAATTGATCTCATTTTAATTAATGAATCATTTGATATATTTATAGATTTTCAACTGGTTTGATCATTCAGTGTGTATTATATGCTATTTCTACAATATAAATTACCTGTGTGATACAGTATAATAATCTGTTTTTAATTTATTTTATTTACTGTTTTTATGTCAGAAGGTAACACCAAATAATTGTATGTATATGCTGCAGTTGCACCACCTGACATGGAAAGTGTACCAACCTACCCATACTTGATATTAGCAGCTGTTGCCAGTATTTGAGAGAGATCTACAACACTTTTCATAACACAAAAATCAGTTGGACTCCTCTGGATGATGCATCATCATGTTTACTGTTATTACCTTAACTGTCAATTCACAATAAAAGAGCTTTGTTTGAGAATATACAAATGGCTGGACAAAAGTTTTCCAATGATCTCAACAGCTTTAAAACAACTGATATTTATAACATTTATATGAAAGGTTTCAAACCTAAAATAATGACATATTATTTCATTTTTAATTTTTATTCATGACGAACTATTTTAATTTGTTGGACAGTTGCACCACCTGACATATTGTGGGTTTAGGATAACAAAACATAAAATAATGCATTATTTAAATGTAGTAAAAATGAATTCTAACAAGATACGTTGATATATGTCATGAATGTATCCAATTAATTTAAAAGGAAATAACGCGCTTGGACACAAACATATTAGCGTCACGACATTGAACCAAATAAAGACTGGACTGGATAACTTAATTTGGCCAACAAAGGCTTTATTTTCTGTTCATTTGTTGTTGCTGCGGTTTATGACAGATACCCACAGAACAGCTTTGCACACAAAAGACCGAGTCTCGCCCGTATCACTCAGGCTGCACTGCAGTGTCTATTCACAGGCACGATCCCACTACTGTTCGGCACGGGGATTTGACCTGCTCCGTCTCCGACCTGGGCGGTTCTCCCCTCCTTAGACGACCTGGTGGTCCCAAGCTCCCCCAGGAGCACCATATCGATACCGAACTTACTGCGGACACCCGATCGACATAGTCCACTGCAGCCCAGAACCCCTGAGCTCAAGCGATCCGCCAGCCTCAGCCTCCCAGCAGCTTGGATTACAGGCGCTCGCCACCGCACCGCGAGAGCTGCGAGAATCAGCGCTGCTATTGAATCTAATGTGCACACAGCGCCCTCTAGTGTATGAAAGCTGAATACTAGGGTACGATTAGGCAGGGTGAACCAAAGCATTTTACAATCTCTTTGGTAACTATATTGTTAAAGTTAAGTGGTACATTTTCTTAAAAATGTCTCGTTTCCCTTCAAATTAATGCGTATACACAAAATCAAACAACAGCTGTTTAACCATGTATAACCCGAGTTTTCCATCTACCCTAAGAGTAGCCTATTTATCCTAATCTATTGTAGACAGGCTAATGTTAATACATATGGTTATTATTTGTAATAAATTGATCTCATTTTAATTAATGAATCATTTGATATATTTATAGATTTTCAACTGGTTTGATCATTCAGTGTGTATTATATGCTATTTCTACAATATAAATTACCTGTGTGATACAGTATAATAATCTGTTTTTAATTTATTTTATTTTACTGTTTTTATGTCAGAAGGTAACACCAAATAATTGTATGTATGCTGCAGTTGCACCACCTGACATGGAAAGTGTACCAACCTACCCATACTTGATATTAGCAGCTGTTGCCAGTATTTGAGAGAGATCTACAACACTTTTCATAACACAAAAATCAGTTGGACTCCTCTGGATGATGCATCATCATGTTTACTGTTATTACCTTAACTGTCAATTCACAATAAAAGAGCTTTGTTTGAGAATATACAAATGGCTGGACAAAAGTTTTCCAATGATCTCAACAGCTTTAAAACAACTGATATTTATAACATTTATATGAAAGGTTTCAAACCTAAAATAATGACATATTATTTCATTTTTTAATTTTTATTCATGACGAACTATTTTAATTTGTTGGACAGTTGCACCACCTGACATATTGTGGGTTTAGGATAACAAAACATAAAATAATGCATTATTTAAATGTAGTAAAAAATGAATTCTAACAAGATACGTTGATATATGTCATGAATGTATCCAATTAATTTAAAAGGAAGTAACGCGCTTGGACACAAACATATTAGCGTCACGACATTGAACCAAATAAAGACTGGACTGGATAACTTAATTTGGCCAACAAAGGCTTTATTTTCTGTTCATTTGTTGTTGCTGCGGTTTATGACAGATACCCACAGAACAGCTTTGCACACAAAAGACCGAGTCTCGCCGTATCACTCAGGCTGCACTGCAGTGTCTATTCACAGGCACGATCCCACTACTGTTCGGCACGGGGGATTTGACCTGCTCCGTCTCCGACCTGGGCCGGTTCTCCCCTCCTTAGACGACCTGGTGGTCCCAAGCTCCCCCAGGAGCACCATATCGATACCGAACTTACTGCGGACACCCGATCGACATAGTCCACTGCAGCCCAGAACCCCTGAGCTCAAGCGATCCGCCAGCCTCAGCCTCCCAGCAGCTTGGATTACAGGCGCTCGCCACCGCACCCGCGAGAGCTGCGAGAATCAGCGCTGCTATTGAATCTAATGTGCACACAGCGCCCTCTAGTGTATGAAAGCTGAATACTAGGGTACGATTAGGCAGGGTGAACCAAAGCATTTTACAATCTCTTTGGTAACTATATTGTTAAAGTTAAGTGGTACATTTTCTTAAAAATGTCTCGTTTCCCTTCAAATTAATGCGTATACACAAAATCAAACAACAGCTGTTTAACCATGTATAACCCGAGTTTTCCATCTACCCTAAGAGTAGCCTATTTATCCTAATCTATTGTAGACAGGCTAATGTTAATACATATGGTTATTATTTGTAATAAATTGATCTCATTTTAATTAATGAATCATTTGATATATTTATAGATTTTCAACTGGTTTGATCATTCAGTGTGTATTATATGCTATTTCTACAATATAAATTACCTGTGTGATACAGTATAATAATCTGTTTTTAATTTATTTTATTTTACTGTTTTTATGTCAGAAGGTAACACCAAATAATTGTATGTATATGCTGCAGTTGCACCACCTGACATGGAAAGTGTACCAACCTACCCATACCATACTTGATATTAGCAGCTGTTGCCAGTATTTGAGAGAGATCTACAACACTTTTCATAACACAAAAATCAGTTGGACTCCTCTGGATGATGCATCATCATGTTTACTGTTATTACCTTAACTGTCAATTCACAATAAAAGAGCTTTGTTTGAGAATATACAAATGGCTGGACAAAAGTTTTCCAATGATCTCAACAGCTTTAAAACAACTGATATTTATAACATTTATATGAAAGGTTTCAAACCTAAAATAATGACATATTATTTCATTTTTAATTTTTATTCATGACGAACTATTTTAATTTGTTGGACAGTTGCACCACCTGACATATTGTGGGTTTAGGATAACAAAACATAAAATAATGCATTATTTAAATGTAGTAAAAAAATGAATTCTAACAAGATACGTTGATATATGTCATGAATGTATCCAATTAATTTAAAAGGAAGTAACGCGCTTGGACACAAACATATTAGCGTCACGACATTGAACCAAATAAAGACTGGACTGGATAACTTAATTTGGCCAACAAAGGCTTTATTTTCTGTTCATTTGTTGTTGCTGCGGTTTATGACAGATACCCACAGAACAGCTTTGCACACAAAAGACCGAGTCTCGCCGTATCACTCAGGCTGCACTGCAGTGTCTATTCACAGGCACGATCCCACTACTGTTCGGCACGGGGGATTTGACCTGCTCCGTCTCCGACCTGGGCCGGTTCTCCTCCTTAGACGACCTGGTGGTCCCAAGCTCCCCCAGGAGCACCATATCGATACCGAACTTACTGCGGACACCCGATCGACATAGTCCACTGCAGCCCAGAACCCTGAGCTCAAGCGATCCGCCAGCCTCAGCCTCCCAGCAGCTTGGATTACAGGCGCCGCCACCGCACCCGGCGAGAGCTGCGAGAATCAGCGCTGCTATTGAATCTAATGTGCACACAGCGCCCTCTAGTGTATGAAAGCTGAATACTAGGGTACGATTAGGCAGGGTGAACCAAAGCATTTTACAATCTCTTTGGTAACTATATTGTTAAAGTTAAGTGGTACATTTTCTTAAAAATGTCTCGTTTCCCTTCAAATTAATGCGTATACACAAAATCAAACAACAGCTGTTTAACCATGTATAACCCGAGTTTTCCATCTACCCTAAGAGTAGCCTATTTATCCTAATCTATTGTAGACAGGCTAATGTTAATACATATGGTTATTATTTGTAATAAATTGATCTCATTTTAATTAATGAATCATTTGATATATTTATAGATTTTCAACTGGTTTGATCATTCAGTGTGTATTATATGCTATTTCTACAATATAAATTACCTGTGTGATACAGTATAATAATCTGTTTTTAATTTATTTTATTTTACTGTTTTTATGTCAGAAGGTAACACCAAATAATTGTATGTATATGCTGCAGTTGCACCACCTGACATGGAAAGTGTACCAACCTACCCATACTTGATATTAGCAGCTGTTGCCAGTATTTGAGAGAGATCTACAACACTTTTCATAACACAAAAATCAGTTGGACTCCTCTGGATGATGCATCATCATGTTTACTGTTATTACCTTAACTGTCAATTCACAATAAAAGAGCTTTGTTTGAGAATATACAAATGGCTGGACAAAAGTTTTCCAATGATCTCAACAGCTTTAAAACAACTGATATTTATAACATTTATATGAAAGGTTTCAAACCTAAAATAATGACATATTATTTCATTTTTAATTTTTATTCATGACGAACTATTTTAATTTGTTGGACAGTTGCACCACCTGACATATTGTGGGTTTAGGATAACAAAACATAAAATAATGCATTATTTAAATGTAGTAAAAATGAATTCTAACAAGATACGTTGATATATGTCATGAATGTATCCAATTAATTTAAAAGGAAGTAACGCGCTTGGACACAAACATATTAGCGTCACGACATTGAACCAAATAAAGACTGGACTGGATAACTTAATTTGGCCAACAAAGGCTTTATTTTCTGTTCATTTGTTGTTGCTGCGGTTTATGACAGATACCCACAGAACAGCTTTGCACACAAAAGACCGAGTCTCGCCGTATCACTCAGGCTGCACTGCAGTGTCTATTCACAGGCACGATCCCACTACTGTTCGGCACGGGGGATTTGACCTGCTCCGTCTCCGACCTGGGCCGGTTCTCCCCTCCTTAGACGACCTGGTGGTCCCAAGCTCCCCCAGGAGCACCATATCGATACCGAACTTACTGCGGACACCCGATCGACATAGTCCACTGCAGCCCAGAACCCCTGAGCTCAAGCGATCCGCCAGCCTCAGCCTCCCAGCAGCTTGGATTACAGGCGCTCGCCACCGCACCCGGCGAGAGCTGCGAGAATCAGCGCTGCTATTGAATCTAATGTGCACACAGCGCCCTCTAGTGTATGAAAGCTGAATACTAGGGTACGATTAGGCAGGGTGAACCAAAGCATTTTACAATCTCTTTGGTAACTATATTGTTAAAGTTAAGTGGTACATTTTCTTAAAAAATGTCTCGTTTCCCTTCAATGCGTATACACAAAATCAAACAACAGCTGTTTAACCATGTATAACCCGAGTTTTCCATCTACCTAAGAGTAGCCTATTTATCCTAATCTATTGTAGACAGGCTAATGTTAATACATATGGTTATTATTTGTAATAAATTGATCTCATTTTAATTAATGAATCATTTGATATATTTATAGATTTTCAACTGGTTTGATCATTCAGTGTGTATTATATGCTATTTCTACAATATAAATTACCTGTGTGATACAGTATAATAATCTGTTTTTAATTTATTTTATTTTACTGTTTTTATGTCAGAAGGTAACACCAAATAATTGTATGTATATGCTGCAGTTGCACCACCTGACATGGAAAGTGTACCAACCTACCCATACTTGATATTAGCAGCTGTTGCCAGTATTTGAGAGAGATCTACAACACTTTTCATAACACAAAAATCAGTTGGACTCCTCTGGATGATGCATCATCATGTTTACTGTTATTACCTTAACTGTCAATTCACAATAAAAGAGCTTTGTTTGAGAATATACAAATGGCTGGACAAAAGTTTTCCAATGATCTCAACAGCTTTAAAACAACTGATATTTATAACATTTATATGAAAGGTTTCAAACCTAAAATAATGACATATTATTTCATTTTTTAATTTTTATTCATGACGAACTATTTTAATTTGTTGGACAGTTGCACCACCTGACATATTGTGGGTTTAGGATAACAAAACATAAAATAATGCATTATTTAAATGTAGTAAAAATGAATTCTAACAAGATACGTTGATATATGTCATGAATGTATCCAATTAATTTAAAAGGAAGTACTTGCGCGCTTGGACACAAACATATTAGCGTCACGACATTGAACCAAATAAAGACTGGACTGGATAACTTAATTTGGCCAACAAAGGCTTTATTTTCTGTTCATTTGTTGTTGCTGCGGTTTATGACAGATACCCACAGAACAGCTTTGCACACAAAAGACCGAGTCTCGCCGTATCACTCAGGCTGCACTGCAGTGTCTATTCACAGGCACGATCCCACTACTGTTCGGCACGGGGGATTTGACCTGCTCCGTCTCCGACCTGGGCCGGTTCTCCCCTCCTTAGACGACCTGGTGGTCCCAAGCTCCCCCAGGAGCACCATATCGATACCGAACTTACTGCGGACACCCGATCGACATAGTCCACTGCAGCCCAGAACCCCTGAGCTCAAGCGATCCGCCAGCCTCAGCCTCCCAGCAGCTTGGATTACAGGCGCCGCCACCGCACCGGCGAGAGCTGCGAGAATCAGCGCTGCTATTGAATCTAATGTGCACACAGCGCCCTCTAGTGTATGAAAGCTGAATACTAGGGTACGATTAGGCAGGGTGAACCAAAGCATTTTACAATCTCTTTGGTAACTATATTGTTAAAGTTAAGTGGTACATTTTCTTAAAAAATGTCTCGTTTCCCTTCAATGCGTATACACAAAATCAAACAACAGCTGTTTAACCATGTATAACCCGAGTTTTCCATCTACCCTAAGAGTAGCCTATTTATCCTAATCTATTGTAGACAGGCTAATGTTAATACATATGGTTATTATTTGTAATAAATTGATCTCATTTTAATTAATGAATCATTTGATATATTTATAGATTTTCAACTGGTTTGATCATTCAGTGTGTATTATATGCTATTTCTACAATATAAATTACCTGTGTGATACAGTATAATAATCTGTTTTTAATTTATTTTATTTTACTGTTTTTATGTCAGAAGGTAACACCAAATAATTGTATGTATATGCTGCAGTTGCACCACCTGACATGGAAAGTGTACCAACCTACCCATACTTGATATTAGCAGCTGTTGCCAGTATTTGAGAGAGATCTACAACACTTTTCATAACACAAAAATCAGTTGGACTCCTCTGGATGATGCATCATCATGTTTACTGTTATTACCTTAACTGTCAATTCACAATAAAAGAGCTTTGTTTGAGAATATACAAATGGCTGGACAAAAGTTTTCCAATGATCTCAACAGCTTTAAAACAACTGATATTTATAACATTTATATGAAAGGTTTCAAACCTAAAATAATGACATATTATTTCATTTTTTAATTTTTATTCATGACGAACTATTTTAATTTGTTGGACAGTTGCACCACCTGACATATTGTGGGTTTAGGATAACAAAACATAAAATAATGCATTATTTAAATGTAGTAAAAAAATGAATTCTAACAAGATACGTTGATATATGTCATGAATGTATCCAATTAATTTAAAAGGAAGTAACGCGCTTGGACACAAACATATTAGCGTCACGACATTGAACCAAATAAAGACTGGACTGGATAACTTAATTTGGCCAACAAAGGCTTTATTTTCTGTTCATTTGTTGTTGCTGCGGTTTATGACAGATACCCACAGAACAGCTTTGCACACAAAAGACCGAGTCTCGCCGTATCACTCAGGCTGCACTGCAGTGTCTATTCACAGGCACGATCCCACTACTGTTCGGCACGGGGGATTTGACCTGCTCCGTCTCCGACCTGGGCCGGTTCTCCTCCTTAGACGACCTGGTGGTCCCAAGCTCCCCCAGGAGCACCATATCGATACCGAACTTACTGCGGACACCCGATCGACATAGTCCACTGCAGCCCAGAACCCTGAGCTCAAGCGATCCGCCAGCCTCAGCCTCCCAGCAGCTTGGATTACAGGCGCCGCCACCGCACACCGGCGAGAGCTGCGAGAATCAGCGCTGCTATTGAATCTAATGTGCACACAGCGCCCTCTAGTGTATGAAAGCTGAATACTAGGGTACGATTAGGCAGGGTGAACCAAAGCATTTTACAATCTCTTTGGTAACTATATTGTTAAAGTTAAGTGGTACATTTTCTTAAAAATGTCTCGTTTCCCTTCAAATTAATGCGTATACACAAAATCAAACAACAGCTGTTTAACCATGTATAACCCGAGTTTTCCATCTACCCTAAGAGTAGCCTATTTATCCTAATCTATTGTAGACAGGCTAATGTTAATACATATGGTTATTATTTGTAATAAATTGATCTCATTTTAATTAATGAATCATTTGATATATTTATAGATTTTCAACTGGTTTGATCATTCAGTGTGTATTATATGCTATTTCTACAATATAAATTACCTGTGTGATACAGTATAATAATCTGTTTTTAATTTATTTTATTTTACTGTTTTTATGTCAGAAGGTAACACCAAATAATTGTATGTATATGCTGCAGTTGCACCACCTGACATGGAAAGTGTACCAACCTACCCATACTTGATATTAGCAGCTGTTGCCAGTATTTGAGAGAGATCTACAACACTTTTCATAACACAAAAATCAGTTGGACTCCTCTGGATGATGCATCATCATGTTTACTGTTATTACCTTAACTGTCAATTCACAATAAAAGAGCTTTGTTTGAGAATATACAAATGGCTGGACAAAAGTTTTCCAATGATCTCAACAGCTTTAAAACAACTGATATTTATAACATTTATATGAAAGGTTTCAAACCTAAAATAATGACATATTATTTCATTTTTTAATTTTTATTCATGACGAACTATTTTAATTTGTTGGACAGTTGCACCACCTGACATATTGTGGGTTTAGGATAACAAAACATAAAATAATGCATTATTTAAATGTAGTAAAAATGAATTCTAACAAGATACGTTGATATATGTCATGAATGTATCCAATTAATTTAAAAGGAAGTAACGCGCTTGGACACAAACATATTAGCGTCACGACATTGAACCAAATAAAGACTGGACTGGATAACTTAATTTGGCCAACAAAGGCTTTATTTTCTGTTCATTTGTTGTTGCTGCGGTTTATGACAGATACCCACAGAACAGCTTTGCACACAAAAGACCGAGTCTCGCCGTATCACTCAGGCTGCACTGCAGTGTCTATTCACAGGCACGATCACACTACTGTTCGGCACGGGGGATTTGACCTGCTCCGTCTCCGACCTGGGCCGGTTCTCCCCTCCTTAGACGACCTGGTGGTCCCAAGCTCCCCCAGGAGCACCATATCGATACCGAACTTACTGCGGACACCCGATCGACATAGTCCACTGCAGCCCAGAACCCCTGAGCTCAAGCGATCCGCCAGCCTCAGCCTCCCAGCAGCTTGGATTACAGGCGCCGCCACCGCACCCGCGAGAGCTGCGAGAATCAGCGCTGCTATTGAATCTAATGTGCACACAGCGCCCTCTAGTGTATGAAAGCTGAATACTAGGGTACGATTAGGCAGGGTGAACCAAAGCATTTTACAATCTCTTTGGTAACTATATTGTTAAAGTTAAGTGGTACATTTTCTTAAAAATGTCTCGTTTCCCTTCAAATTAATGCGTATACACAAAATCAAACAACAGCTGTTTAACCATGTATAACCCGAGTTTTCCATCTACCCTAAGAGTAGCCTATTTATCCTAATCTATTGTAGACAGGCTAATGTTAATACATATGGTTATTATTTGTAATAAATTGATCTCATTTTAATTAATGAATCATTTGATATATTTATAGATTTTCAACTGGTTTGATCATTCAGTGTGTATTATATGCTATTTCTACAATATAAATTACCTGTGTGATACAGTATAATAATCTGTTTTTAATTTATTTTATTTTACTGTTTTTATGTCAGAAGGTAACACCAAATAATTGTATGTATATGCTGCAGTTGCACCACCTGACATGGAAAGTGTACCAACCTACCCATACTTGATATTAGCAGCTGTTGCCAGTATTTGAGAGAGATCTACAACACTTTTCATAACACAAAAATCAGTTGGACTCCTCTGGATGATGCATCATCATGTTTACTGTTATTACCTTAACTGTCAATTCACAATAAAAGAGCTTTGTTTGAGAATATACAAATGGCTGGACAAAAGTTTTCCAATGATCTCAACAGCTTTAAAACAACTGATATTTATAACATTTATATGAAAGGTTTCAAACCTAAAATAATGACATATTATTTCATTTTTTAATTTTTATTCATGACGAACTATTTTAATTTGTTGGACAGTTGCACCACCTGACATATTGTGGGTTTAGGATAACAAAACATAAAATAATGCATTATTTAAATGTAGTAAAAATGAATTCTAACAAGATACGTTGATATATGTCATGAATGTATCCAATTAATTTAAAAGGAAGTAACGCGCTTGGACACAAACATATTAGCGTCACGACATTGAACCAAATAAAGACTGGACTGGATAACTTAATTTGGCCAACAAAGGCTTTATTTTCTGTTCATTTGTTGTTGCTGCGGTTTATGACAGATACCCACAGAACAGCTTTGCACACAAAAGACCGAGTCTCTCGCCAGATCACTCAGGCTGCACTGCAGTGTCTATTCACAGGCACGATCCCACTACTGTTCGGCACGGGGGATTTGACCTGCTCCGTCTCCGACCTGGGCCGGTTCTCCCCTCCTTAGACGACCTGGTGGTCCCAAGCTCCCCCAGGAGCACCATATCGATACCGAACTTACTGCGGACACCCGATCGACATAGTCCACTGCAGCCCAGAACCCCTGAGCTCAAGCGATCCGCCAGCCTCAGCCTCCCAGCAGCTTGGATTACAGGCGCCGCCACCGCACCGGCGAGAGCTGCGAGAATCAGCGCTGCTATTGAATCTAATGTGCACACAGCGCCCTCTAGTGTATGAAAGCTGAATACTAGGGTACGATTAGGCAGGGTGAACCAAAGCATTTTACAATCTCTTTGGTAACTATATTGTTAAAGTTAAGTGGTACATTTTCTTAAAAAATGTCTCGTTTCCCTTCAAATTAATGCGTATACACAAAATCAAACAACAGCTGTTTAACCATGTATAACCCGAGTTTTCCATCTACCCTAAGAGTAGCCTATTTATCCTAATCTATTGTAGACAGGCTAATGTTAATACATATGGTTATTATTTGTAATAAATTGATCTCATTTTAATTAATGAATCATTTGATATATTTATAGATTTTCAACTGGTTTGATCATTCAGTGTGTATTATATGCTATTTCTACAATATAAATTACCTGTGTGATACAGTATAATAATCTGTTTTTAATTTATTTTATTTTACTGTTTTTATGTCAGAAGGTAACACCAAATAATTGTATGTATATGCTGCAGTTGCACCACCTGACATGGAAAGTGTACCAACCTACCCATACTTGATATTAGCAGCTGTTGCCAGTATTTGAGAGAGATCTACAACACTTTTCATAACACAAAAATCAGTTGGACTCCTCTGGATGATGCATCATCATGTTTACTGTTATTACCTTAACTGTCAATTCACAATAAAAGAGCTTTGTTTGAGAATATACAAATGGCTGGACAAAAGTTTTCCAATGATCTCAACAGCTTTAAAACAACTGATATTTATAACATTTATATGAAAGGTTTCAAACCTAAAAAATAATGACATATTATTTCATTTTTTAATTTTTATTCATGACGAACTATTTTAATTTGTTGGACAGTTGCACCACCTGACATATTGTGGGTTTAGGATAACAAAACATAAAATAATGCATTATTTAAATGTAGTAAAAAAATGAATTCTAACAAGATACGTTGATATATGTCATGAATGTATCCAATTAATTTAAAAGGAAGTAACGCGCTTGGACACAAACATATTAGCGCCACGACATTGAACCAAATAAAGACTGGACTGGATAACTTAATTTGGCCAACAAAGGCTTTATTTTCTGTTCATTTGTTGTTGCTGCGGTTTATGACAGATACCCACAGAACAGCTTTGCACACAAAAGACCGAGTCTCGCCGTATCACTCAGGCTGCACTGCAGTGTCTATTCACAGGCACGATCCCACTACTGTTCGGCACGGGGGATTTGACCTGCTCCGTCTCCGACCTGGGCCGGTTCTCCCCTCCTTAGACGACCTGGTGGGTCCCAAGCTCCCCAGGAGCACCATATCGATACCGAACTTACTGCGGACACCCGATCGACATAGTCCACTGCAGCCCAGAACCCTGAGCTCAAGCGATCCGCCAGCCTCAGCCTCCCAGCAGCTTGGATTACAGGCGCCGCCACCGCACCGCGAGAGCTGCGAGAATCAGCGCTGCTATTGAATCTAATGTGCACACAGCGCCCTCTAGTGTATGAAAGCTGAATACTAGGGTACGATTAGGCAGGGTGAACCAAAGCATTTTACAATCTCTTTGGTAACTATATTGTTAAAGTTAAGTGGTACATTTTCTTAAAAAATGTCTCGTTTCCCTTCAAATTAATGCGTATACACAAAATCAAACAACAGCTGTTTAACCATGTATAACCCGAGTTTTCCATCTACCCTAAGAGTAGCCTATTTATCCTAATCTATTGTAGACAGGCTAATGTTAATACATATGGTTATTATTTGTAATAAATTGATCTCATTTTAATTAATGAATCATTTGATATATTTATAGATTTTCAACTGGTTTGATCATTCAGTGTGTATTATATGCTATTTCTACAATATAAATTACCTGTGTGATACAGTATAATAATCTGTTTTTAATTTATTTTATTTTACTGTTTTTATGTCAGAAGGTAACACCAAATAATTGTATGTATATGCTGCAGTTGCACCACCTGACATGGAAAGTGTACCAACCTACCCATACTTGATATTAGCAGCTGTTGCCAGTATTTGAGAGAGATCTACAACACTTTTCATAACACAAAAATCAGTTGGACTCCTCTGGATGATGCATCATCATGTTTACTGTTATTACCTTAACTGTCAATTCACAATAAAAGAGCTTTGTTTGAGAATATACAAATGGCTGGACAAAAGTTTTCCAATGATCTCAACAGCTTTAAAACAACTGATATTTATAACATTTATATGAAAGGTTTCAAACCTAAAATAATGACATATTATTTCATTTTTTAATTTTTATTCATGACGAACTATTTTAATTTGTTGGACAGTTGCACCACCTGACATATTGTGGGTTTAGGATAACAAAACATAAAATAATGCATTATTTAAATGTAGTAAAAATGAATTCTAACAAGATACGTTGATATATGTCATGAATGTATCCAATTAATTTAAAAGGAAGTAACGCGCTTGGACACAAACATATTAGCGTCACGACATTGAACCAAATAAAGACTGGACTGGATAACTTAATTTGGCCAACAAAGGCTTTATTTTCTGTTCATTTGTTGTTGCTGCGGTTTATGACAGATACCCACAGAACAGCTTTGCACACAAAAGACCGAGTCTCGCCAGATCACTCAGGCTGCACTGCAGTGTCTATTCACAGGCACGATCCCACTACTGTTCGGCACGGGGATTTGACCTGCTCCGCCTCCGACCTGGGCCGGTTCTCCTCCTTAGACGACCTGGTGGTCCCAAGCTCCCCCAGGAGCACCATATCGATACCGAACTTACTGCGGACACCCGATCGACATAGTCCACTGCAGCCCAGAACCCTGAGCTCAAGCGATCCGCCAGCCTCAGCCTCCCAGCAGCTTGGATTACAGGCGCCGCCACCGCACCCGGCGAGAGCTGCGAGAATCAGCGCTGCTATTGAATCTAATGTGCACACAGCGCCCTCTAGTGTATGAAAGCTGAATACTAGGGTACGATTAGGCAGGGTGAACCAAAGCATTTTACAATCTCTTTGGTAACTATATTGTTAAAGTTAAGTGGTACATTTTCTTAAAAATGTCTCGTTTCCCTTCAAATTAATGCGTATACACAAAATCAAACAACAGCTGTTTAACCATGTATAACCCGAGTTTTCCATCTACCCTAAGAGTAGCCTATTTATCCTAATCTATTGTAGACAGGCTAATGTTAATACATATGGTTATTATTTGTAATAAATTGATCTCATTTTAATTAATGAATCATTTGATATATTTATAGATTTTCAACTGGTTTGATCATTCAGTGTGTATTATATGCTATTTCTACAATATAAATTACCTGTGTGATACAGTATAATAATCTGTTTTTAATTTATTTTATTTTACTGTTTTTATGTCAGAAGGTAACACCAAATAATTGTATGTATATGCTGCAGTTGCACCACCTGACATGGAAAGTGTACCAACCTACCCATACTTGATATTAGCAGCTGTTGCCAGTATTTGAGAGAGATCTACAACACTTTTCATAACACAAAAATCAGTTGGACTCCTCTGGATGATGCATCATCATGTTTACTGTTATTACCTTAACTGTCAATTCACAATAAAAGAGCTTTGTTTGAGAATATACAAATGGCTGGACAAAAGTTTTCCAATGATCTCAACAGCTTTAAAACAACTGATATTTATAACATTTATATGAAAGGTTTCAAACCTAAAATAATGACATATTATTTCATTTTTTAATTTTTATTCATGACGAACTATTTTAATTTGTTGGACAGTTGCACCACCTGACATATTGTGGGTTTAGGATAACAAAACATAAAATAATGCATTATTTAAATGTAGTAAAAATGAATTCTAACAAGATACGTTGATATATGTCATGAATGTATCCAATTAATTTAAAAGGAAGTAACGCGCTTGGACACAAACATATTAGCGTCACGACATTGAACCAAATAAAGACTGGACTGGATAACTTAATTTGGCCAACAAAGGCTTTATTTTCTGTTCATTTGTTGTTGCTGCGGTTTATGACAGATACCCACAGAACAGCTTTGCACACAAAAGACCGAGTCTCGCCAGATCACTCAGGCTGCACTGCAGTGTCTATTCACAGGCACGATCCCACTACTGTTCGGCACGGGGGATTTGACCTGCTCCGCCTCCGACCTGGGCCGGTTCCCCTCCTTAGACGACCTGGTGGTCCCAAGCTCCCCCAGGAGCACCATATCGATACCGAACTTACTGCGGACACCCGATCGACATAGTCCACTGCAGCCCAGAACCCCTGAGCTCAAGCGATCCGCCAGCCTCAGCCTCCCAGCAGCTTGGATTACAGGCGCCGCCACCGCACCGGCGAGAGCTGCGAGAATCAGCGCTGCTATTGAATCTAATGTGCACACAGCGCCCTCTAGTGTATGAAAGCTGAATACTAGGGTACGATTAGGCAGGGTGAACCAAAGCATTTTACAATCTCTTTGGTAACTATATTGTTAAAGTTAAGTGGTACATTTTCTTAAAAATGTCTCTGTTTCCCTTCAAATTGCGTATACACAAAATCAAACAACAGCTGTTTAACCATGTATAACCCGAGTTTTCCATCTACCCTAAGAGTAGCCTATTTATCCTAATCTATTGTAGACAGGCTAATGTTAATACATATGGTTATTATTTGTAATAAATTGATCTCATTTTAATTAATGAATCATTTGATATATTTATAGATTTTCAACTGGTTTGATCATTCAGTGTGTATTATATGCTATTTCTACAATATAAATTACCTGTGTCAGATACAGTATAATAATCTGTTTTTAATTTATTTTATTTTACTGTTTTTATGTCAGAAGGTAACACCAAATAATTGTATGTATATGCTGCAGTTGCACCACCTGACATGGAAAGTGTACCAACCTACCCATACTTGATATTAGCAGCTGTTGCCAGTATTTGAGAGAGATCTACAACACTTTTCATAACACAAAAATCAGTTGGACTCCTCTGGATGATGCATCATCATGTTTACTGTTATTACCTTAACTGTCAATTCACAATAAAAGAGCTTTGTTTGAGAATATACAAATGGCTGGACAAAAGTTTTCCAATGATCTCAACAGCTTTAAAACAACTGATATTTATAACATTTATATGAAAGGTTTCAAACCTAAAATAATGACATATTATTTCATTTTTTAATTTTTATTCATGACGAACTATTTTAATTTGTTGGACAGTTGCACCACCTGACATATTGTGGGTTTAGGATAACAAAACATAAAATAATGCATTATTTAAATGTAGTAAAAATGAATTCTAACAAGATACGTTGATATATGTCATGAATGTATCCAATTAATTTAAAAGGAAGTAACGCGCTTGGACACAAACATATTAGCGCCACGACATTGAACCAAATAAAGACTGGACTGATAACTTAATTTGGCCAACAAAGGCTTTATTTTCTGTTCATTTGTTGTTGCTGCGGTTTATGACAGATACCCACAGAACAGCTTTGCACACAAAAGACCGAGTCTCGCCAGATCACTCAGGCTGCACTGCAGTGTCTATTCACAGGCACGATCCCACTACTGTTCGGCACGGGGGATTTGACCTGCTCCGCCTCCGACCTGGGCCGGTTCTCCCCTCCTTAGACGACCTGGTGGTCCCAAGCTCCCCCAGGAGCACCATATCGATACCGAACTTACTGCGGACACCCGATCGACATAGTCCACTGCAGCCCAGAACCCTGAGCTCAAGCGATCCGCCAGCCTCAGCCTCCCAGCAGCTTGGATTACAGGCGCCGCACACCACCCGGCGAGAGCTGCGAGAATCAGCGCTGCTATTGAATCTAATGTGCACACAGCGCCCTCTAGTGTATGAAAGCTGAATACTAGGGTACGATTAGGCAGGGTGAACCAAAGCATTTTACAATCTCTTTGGTAACTATATTGTTAAAGTTAAGTGGTACATTTTCTTAAAAATGTCTCTGCGTTTCCCTTCAAATTAATGCGTATACACAAAATCAAACAACAGCTGTTTAACCATGTATAACCCGAGTTTTCCATCTACCCTAAGAGTAGCCTATTTATCCTAATCTATTGTAGACAGGCTAATGTTAATACATATGGTTATTATTTGTAATAAATTGATCTCATTTTAATTAATGAATCATTTGATATATTTATAGATTTTCAACTGGTTTGATCATTCAGTGTGTATTATATGCTATTTCTACAATATAAATTACCTGTGTGATACAGTATAATAATCTGTTTTTAATTTATTTTATTTTACTGTTTTTATGTCAGAAGGTAACACCAAATAATTGTATGTATATGCTGCAGTTGCACCACCTGACATGGAAAGTGTACCAACCTACCCATACTTGATATTAGCAGCTGTTGCCAGTATTTGAGAGAGATCTACAACACTTTTCATAACACAAAAATCAGTTGGACTCCTCTGGATGATGCATCATCATGTTTACTGTTATTACCTTAACTGTCAATTCACAATAAAAGAGCTTTGTTTGAGAATATACAAATGGCTGGACAAAAGTTTTCCAATGATCTCAACAGCTTTAAAACAACTGATATTTATAACATTTATATGAAAGGTTTCAAACCTAAAATAATGACATATTATTTCATTTTTTAATTTTTATTCATGACGAACTATTTTAATTTGTTGGACAGTTGCACCACCTGACATATTGTGGGTTTAGGATAACAAAACATAAAATAATGCATTATTTAAATGTAGTAAAAATGAATTCTAACAAGATACGTTGATATATGTCATGAATGTATCCAATTAATTTAAAAGGAAGTAACGCGCTTGGACACAAACATATTAGCGTCACGACATTGAACCAAATAAAGACTGGACTGGATAACTTAATTTGGCCAACAAAGGCTTTATTTTCTGTTCATTTGTTGTTGCTGCGGTTTATGACAGATACCCACAGAACAGCTTTGCACACAAAAGACCGAGTCTCGCCAGATCACTCAGGCTGCACTGCAGTGTCTATTCACAGGCACGATCCCACTACTGTTCGGCACGGGGGATTTGACCTGCTCCGCCTCCGACCTGGGCCGGTTCTCCCCTCCTTAGACGACCTGGTGGTCCCAAGCTCCCCCAGGAGCACCATATCGATACCGAACTTACTGCGGACACCCGATCGACATAGTCCACTGCAGCCCAGAACCCTGAGCTCAAGCGATCCGCCAGCCTCAGCCTCCCAGCAGCTTGGATTACAGGCGCCGCCACCGCACCCGGCGAGAGCTGCGAGAATCAGCGCTGCTATTGAATCTAATGTGCACACAGCGCCCTCTAGTGTATGAAAGCTGAATACTAGGGTACGAT
Organism: Paracanthobrama guichenoti; assembly: GCA_018749465.1. Taxonomy (NCBI): domain Eukaryota; kingdom Metazoa; phylum Chordata; class Actinopteri; order Cypriniformes; family Gobionidae; genus Paracanthobrama; species Paracanthobrama guichenoti. Next base: position 8,710,677 of record CM031953.1, on the reverse strand, counting down.
TAGGCAGGGTGAACCAAAGCATTTTACAATCTCTTTGGTAACTATATTGTTAAAGTTAAGTGGTACATTTTCTTAAAAAATGTCTCGTTTCCCTTCAATGCGTATACACAAAATCAAACAACAGCTGTTTAACCATGTATAACCCGAGTTTTCCATCTACCCTAAGAGTAGCCTATTTATCCTAATCTATTGTAGACAGGCTAATGTTAATACATATGGTTATTATTTGTAATAAATTGATCTCATTTTAATTAATGAATCATTTGATATATTTATAGATTTTCAACTGGTTTGATCATTCAGTGTGTATTATATGCTATTTCTACAATATAAATTACCTGTGTGATACAGTATAATAATCTGTTTTTAATTTATTTTATTTTACTGTTTTTATGTCAGAAGGTAACACCAAATAATTGTATGTATATGCTGCAGTTGCACCACCTGACATGGAAAGTGTACCAACCTACCCATACTTGATATTAGCAGCTGTTGCCAGTATTTGAGAGAGATCTACAACACTTTTCATAACACAAAAATCAGTTGGACTCCTCTGGATGATGCATCATCATGTTTACTGTTATTACCTTAACTGTCAATTCACAATAAAAGAGCTTTGTTTGAGAATATACAAATGGCTGGACAAAAGTTTTCCAATGATCTCAACAGCTTTAAAACAACTGATATTTATAACATTTATATGAAAGGTTTCAAACCTAAAATAATGACATATTATTTCATTTTTTAATTTTTATTCATGACGAACTATTTTAATTTGTTGGACAGTTGCACCACCTGACATATTGTGGGTTTAGGATAACAAAACATAAAATAATGCATTATTTAAATGTAGTAAAAATGAATTCTAACAAGATACGTTGATATATGTCATGAATGTATCCAATTAATTTAAAAGGAAGTAACGCGCTTGGACACAAACATATTAGCGCCACGACATTGAACCAAATAAAGACTGGACTGGATAACTTAATTTGGCCAACAAAGGCTTTATTTTCTGTTCATTTGTTGTTGCTGCGGTTTATGACAGATACCCACAGAACAGCTTTGCACACAAAAGACCGAGTCTCGCCCGATCACTCAGGCTGCACTGCAGTGTCTATTCACAGGCACGATCCCACTACTGTTCGGCACGGGGATTTGACCTGCTCCGCCTCCGACCTGGGCCGGTTCTCCTCCTTAGACGACCTGGTGGTCCCAAGCTCCCCAGGAGCACCATATCGATACCGAACTTACTGCGGACACCCGATCGACATAGTCCACTGCAGCCCAGAACCCTGAGCTCAAGCGATCCGCCAGCCTCAGCCTCCCAGCAGCTTGGATTACAGGCGCCGCCACCGCACCCGGCGAGAGCTGCGAGAATCAGCGCTGCTATTGAATCTAATGTGCACACAGCGCCCTCTAGTGTATGAAAGCTGAATACTAGGGTACGATTAGGCAGGGTGAACCAAAGCATTTTACAATCTCTTTGGTAACTATATTGTTAAAGTTAAGTGGTACATTTTCTTAAAAATGTCTCGTTTCCTTCAAATTAATGCGTATACACAAAATCAAACAACAGCTGTTTAACCATGTATAACCCGAGTTTTCCATCTACCCTAAGAGTAGCCTATTTATCCTAATCTATTGTAGACAGGCTAATGTTAATACATATGGTTATTATTTGTAATAAATTGATCTCATTTTAATTAATGAATCATTTGATATATTTATAGATTTTCAACTGGTTTGATCATTCAGTGTGTATTATATGCTATTTCTACAATATAAATTACCTGTGTGATACAGTATAATAATCTGTTTTTAATTTATTTTATTTTACTGTTTTTATGTCAGAAGGTAACACCAAATAATTGTATGTATATGCTGCAGTTGCACCACCTGACATGGAAAGTGTACCAACCTACCCATACTTGATATTAGCAGCTGTTGCCAGTATTTGAGAGAGATCTACAACACTTTTCATAACACAAAAATCAGTTGGACTCCTCTGGATGATGCATCATCATGTTTACTGTTATTACCTTAACTGTCAATTCACAATAAAAGAGCTTTGTTTGAGAATATACAAATGGCTGGACAAAAGTTTTCCAATGATCTCAACAGCTTTAAAACAACTGATATTTATAACATTTATATGAAAGGTTTCAAACCTAAAATAATGACATATTATTTCATTTTTTAATTTTTATTCATGACGAACTATTTTAATTTGTTGGACAGTTGCACCACCTGACATATTGTGGGTTTAGGATAACAAAACATAAAATAATGCATTATTTAAATGTAGTAAAAATGAATTCTAACAAGATACGTTGATATATGTCATGAATGTATCCAATTAATTTAAAAGGAAGTAACGCGCTTGGACACAAACATATTAGCGCCACGACATTGAACCAAATAAAGACTGGACTGGATAACTTAATTTGGCCAACAAAGGCTTTATTTTCTGTTCATTTGTTGTTGCTGCGGTTTATGACAGATACCCACAGAACAGCTTTGCACACAAAAGACCGAGTCTCGCCAGATCACTCAGGCTGCACTGCAGTGTCTATTCACAGGCACGATCCCACTACTGTTCGGCACGGGATTTGACCTGCTCCGCCTCCGACCTGGGCCGGTTCTCCCCTCCTTAGACGACCTGGTGGTCCCAAGCTCCCCAGGAGCACCATATCGATACCGAACGAACTTACTGCGGACACCCGATCGACATAGTCCACTGCAGCCCAGAACCCTGAGCTCAAGCGATCCGCCAGCCTCAGCCTCCCAGCAGCTTGGATTACAGCGCGCCGCCACCGCACCGGCGAGAGCTGCGAGAATCAGCGCTGCTATTGAATCTAATGTGCACACAGCGCCCTCTAGTGTATGAAAGCTGAATACTAGGGTACGATTAGGCAGGGTGAACCAAAGCATTTTACAATCTCTTTGGTAACTATATTGTTAAAGTTAAGTGGTACATTTTCTTAAAAATGTCTCGTTTCCCTTCAAATCAATGCGTATACACAAAATCAAACAACAGCTGTTTAACCATGTATAACCCGAGTTTTCCATCTACCCTAAGAGTAGCCTATTTATCCTAATCTATTGTAGACAGGCTAATGTTAATACATATGGTTATTATTTGTAATAAATTGATCTCATTTTAATTAATGAATCATTTGATATATTTATAGATTTTCAACTGGTTTGATCATTCAGTGTGTATTATATGCTATTTCTACAATATAAATTACCTGTGTGATACAGTATAATAATCTGTTTTTAATTTATTTTATTTTACTGTTTTTATGTCAGAAGGTAACACCAAATAATTGTATGTATATGCTGCAGTTGCACCACCTGACATGGAAAGTGTACCAACCTACCCATACTTGATATTAGCAGCTGTTGCCAGTATTTGAGAGAGATCTACAACACTTTTCATAACACAAAAATCAGTTGGACTCCTCTGGATGATGCATCATCATGTTTACTGTTATTACCTTAACTGTCAATTCACAATAAAAGAGCTTTGTTTGAGAATATACAAATGGCTGGACAAAAGTTTTCCAATGATCTCAACAGCTTTAAAACAACTGATATTTATAACATTTATATGAAAGGTTTCAAACCTAAAATAATGACATATTATTTCATTTTTTAATTTTTATTCATGACGAACTATTTTAATTTGTTGGACAGTTGCACCACCTGACATATTGTGGGTTTAGGATAACAAAACATAAAATAATGCATTATTTAAATGTAGTAAAAATGAATTCTAACAAGATACGTTGATATATGTCATGAATGTATCCAATTAATTTAAAAGGAAGTAACGCGCTTGGACACAAACATATTAGCGCCACGACATTGAACCAAATAAAGACTGGACTGGATAACTTAATTTGGCCAACAAAGGCTTTATTTTCTGTTCATTTGTTGTTGCTGCGGTTTATGACAGATACCCACAGAACAGCTTTGCACACAAAAGACCGAGTCTCGCCGTATCACTCAGGCTGCACTGCAGTGTCTATTCACAGGCACGATCCCACTACTGTTCGGCACGGGGGATTTGACCTGCTCCGTCTCCGACCTGGGCCGGTTCTCCCCTCCTTAGACGACCTGGTGGTCCCAAGCTCCCCCAGGAGCACCATATCGATACCGAACTTACTGCGGACACCCGATCGACATAGTCCACTGCAGCCCAGAACCCCTGAGCTCAAGCGATCCGCCAGCCTCAGCCTCCCAGCAGCTTGGATTACAGGCGCTCGCCACCGCACCCGGCGAGAGCTGCGAGAATCAGCGCTGCTATTGAATCTAATGTGCACACAGCGCCCTCTAGTGTATGAAAGCTGAATACTAGGGTACGATTAGGCAGGGTGAACCAAAGCATTTTACAATCTCTTTGGTAACTATATTGTTAAAGTTAAGTGGTACATTTTCTTAAAAATGTCTCGTTTCCCTTCAATGCGTATACACAAAATCAAACAACAGCTGTTTAACCATGTATAACCCGAGTTTTCCATCTACCCTAAGAGTAGCCTATTTATCCTAATCTATTGTAGACAGGCTAATGTTAATACATATGGTTATTATTTGTAATAAATTGATCTCATTTTAATTAATGAATCATTTGATATATTTATAGATTTTCAACTGGTTTGATCATTCAGTGTGTATTATATGCTATTTCTACAATATAAATTACCTGTGTGATACAGTATAATAATCTGTTTTTAATTTATTTTATTTTACTGTTTTTATGTCAGAAGGTAACACCAAATAATTGTATGTATATGCTGCAGTTGCACCACCTGACATGGAAAGTGTACCAACCTACCCATACTTGATATTAGCAGCTGTTGCCAGTATTTGAGAGAGATCTACAACACTTTTCATAACACAAAAATCAGTTGGACTCCTCTGGATGATGCATCATCATGTTTACTGTTATTACCTTAACTGTCAATTCACAATAAAAGAGCTTTGTTTGAGAATATACAAATGGCTGGACAAAAGTTTTCCAATGATCTCAACAGCTTTAAAACAACTGATATTTATAACATTTATATGAAAGGTTTCAAACCTAAAATAATGACATATTATTTCATTTTTAATTTTTATTCATGACGAACTATTTTAATTTGTTGGACAGTTGCACCACCTGACATATTGTGGGTTTAGGATAACAAAACATAAAATAATGCATTATTTAAATGTAGTAAAAAAATGAATTCTAACAAGATACGTTGATATATGTCATGAATGTATCCAATTAATTTAAAAAAGGAAGTAACGCGCTTGGACACAAACATATTAGCGTCACGACATTGAACCAAATAAAGACTGGACTGGATAACTTAATTTGGCCAACAAAGGCTTTATTTTCTGTTCATTTGTTGTTGCTGCGGTTTATGACAGATACCCACAGAACAGCTTTGCACACAAAAGACCGAGTCTCGCCGTATCACTCAGGCTGCACTGCAGTGTCTATTCACAGGCACGATCCCACTACTGTTCGGCACGGGGGATTTGACCTGCTCCGTCTCCGACCTGGGCCGGTTCTCCCCTCCTTAGACGACCTGGTGGTCCCAAGCTCCCCCAGGAGCACCATATCGATACCGAACTTACTGCGGACACCCGATCGACATAGTCCACTGCAGCCCAGAACCCTGAGCTCAAGCGATCCGCCAGCCTCAGCCTCCCAGCAGCTTGGATTACAGGCGCCGCCACCGCACCCGGCGAGCTGCGAGAATCAGCGCTGCTATTGAATCTAATGTGCACACAGCGCCCTCTAGTGTATGAAAGCTGAATACTAGGGTACGATTAGGCAGGGTGAACCAAAGCATTTTACAATCTCTTTGGTAACTATATTGTTAAAGTTAAGTGGTACATTTTCTTAAAAAATGTCTCGTTTCCCTTCAAATGCGTATACACAAAATCAAACAACAGCTGTTTAACCATGTATAACCCGAGTTTTCCATCTACCCTAAGAGTAGCCTATTTATCCTAATCTATTGTAGACAGGCTAATGTTAATACATATGGTTATTATTTGTAATAAATTGATCTCATTTTAATTAATGAATCATTTGATATATTTATAGATTTTCAACTGGTTTGATCATTCAGTGTGTATTATATGCTATTTCTACAATATAAATTACCTGTGTGATACAGTATAATAATCTGTTTTTAATTTATTTTATTTTACTGTTTTTATGTCAGAAGGTAACACCAAATAATTGTATGTATATGCTGCAGTTGCACCACCTGACATGGAAAGTGTACCAACCTACCCATACTTGATATTAGCAGCTGTTGCCAGTATTTGAGAGAGATCTACAACACTTTTCATAACACAAAAATCAGTTGGACTCCTCTGGATGATGCATCATCATGTTTACTGTTATTACCTTAACTGTCAATTCACAATAAAAGAGCTTTGTTTGAGAATATACAAATGGCTGGACAAAAGTTTTCCAATGATCTCAACAGCTTTAAAACAACTGATATTTATAACATTTATATGAAAGGTTTCAAACCTAAAATAATGACATATTATTTCATTTTTAATTTTTATTCATGACGAACTATTTTAATTTGTTGGACAGTTGCACCACCTGACATATTGTGGGTTTAGGATAACAAAACATAAAATAATGCATTATTTAAATGTAGTAAAAAAATGAATTCTAACAAGATACGTTGATATATGTCATGAATGTATCCAATTAATTTAAAAGGAAGTAACGCGCTTGGACACAAACATATTAGCGTCACGACATTGAACCAAATAAAGACTGGACTGGATAACTTAATTTGGCCAACAAAGGCTTTATTTTCTGTTCATTTGTTGTTGCTGCGGTTTATGACAGATACCCACAGAACAGCTTTGCACACAAAAGACCGAGTCTCGCCGTATCACTCAGGCTGCACTGCAGTGTCTATTCACAGGCACGATCCCACTACTGTTCGGCACGGGGGATTTGACCTGCTCCGTCTCCGACCTGGGCCGGTTCTCCCCTCCTTAGACGACCTGGTGGTCCCAAGCTCCCCCAGGAGCACCATATCGATACCGAACTTACTGCGGACACCCGATCGACATAGTCCACTGCAGCCCAGAACCCCTGAGCTCAAGCGATCCGCCAGCCTCAGCCTCCCAGCAGCTTGGATTACAGGCGCTCGCCACCGCACCCGGCGAGAGCTGCGAGAATCAGCGCTGCTATTGAATCTAATGTGCACACAGCGCCCTCTAGTGTATGAAAGCTGAATACTAGGGTACGATTAGGCAGGGTGAACCAAAGCATTTTACAATCTCTTTGGTAACTATATTGTTAAAGTTAAGTGGTACATTTTCTTAAAAAATGTCTCGTTTCCCTTCAAATTAATGCGTATACACAAAATCAAACAACAGCTGTTTAACCATGTATAACCCGAGTTTTCCATCTACCCTAAGAGTAGCCTATTTATCCTAATCTATTGTAGACAGGCTAATGTTAATACATATGGTTATTATTTGTAATAAATTGATCTCATTTTAATTAATGAATCATTTGATATATTTATAGATTTTCAACTGGTTTGATCATTCAGTGTGTATTATATGCTATTTCTACAATATAAATTACCTGTGTGATACAGTATAATAATCTGTTTTTAATTTATTTTATTTTACTGTTTTTATGTCAGAAGGTAACACCAAATAATTGTATGTATATGCTGCAGTTGCACCACCTGACATGGAAAGTGTACCAACCTACCCATACTTGATATTAGCAGCTGTTGCCAGTATTTGAGAGAGATCTACAACACTTTTCATAACACAAAAATCAGTTGGACTCCTCTGGATGATGCATCATCATGTTTACTGTTATTACCTTAACTGTCAATTCACAATAAAAGAGCTTTGTTTGAGAATATACAAATGGCTGGACAAAAGTTTTCCAATGATCTCAACAGCTTTAAAACAACTGATATTTATAACATTTATATGAAAGGTTTCAAACCTAAAATAATGACATATTATTTCATTTTTTAATTTTTATTCATGACGAACTATTTTAATTTGTTGGACAGTTGCACCACCTGACATATTGTGGGTTTAGGATAACAAAACATAAAATAATGCATTATTTAAATGTAGTAAAAAATGAATTCTAACAAGATACGTTGATATATGTCATGAATGTATCCAATTAATTTAAAAGGAAGTAACGCGCTTGGACACAAACATATTAGCGTCACGACATTGAACCAAATAAAGACTGGACTGGATAACTTAATTTGGCCAACAAAGGCTTTATTTTCTGTTCATTTGTTGTTGCTGCGGTTTATGACAGATACCCACAGAACAGCTTTGCACAAAAAGACCGAGTCTCGCCGTATCACTCAGGCTGCACTGCAGTGTCTATTCACAGGCACGATCCACTGCTGTTCGGCACGGGGATTTGACCTGCTCCGTCTCCGACCTGGGCCGGTTCTCCCCTCCTTAGACGACCTGGTGGTCCCAAGCTCCCCCAGGAGCACCATATCGATACCGAACTTACTGCGGACACCCGATCGACATAGTCCACTGCAGCCCAGAACCCCTGAGCTCAAGCGATCCGCCAGCCTCAGCCTCCCAGCAGCTTGGATTACAGGCGCTCGCCACCGTGTGCCCGGCGAGAGCTGCGAGAATCAGCGCTGCTATTGAATCTAATGTGCACACAGCGCCCTCTAGTGTATGAAAGCTGAATACTAGGGTGCGATTAGGCAGGGTGAACCAAAGCATTTTACAATCTCTTTGGTAACTATATTGTTAAAGTTAAGTGGTACATTTTCTTAAAAAATGTCTCGTTTCCCTTCAAATTAATGCGATACACAAAATCAAACAACAGCTGTTTAACCATGTATAACCCGGTGAGTTTTCCATCTACCTAAGAGTAGCCTATTTATCCTAATCTATTGTAGACAGGCTAATGTTAATACATATGGTTATTATTTGTAATAAATTGATCTCATTTTAATTAATGAATCATTTGATATATTTATAGATTTTCAACTGGTTTGATCATTCATCATGTATTATATGCTATTTCTATTATATAAATTACCTGTGTGATACAGTATAATAATCTGTTTTTAAACCATTTTATTTTAAATTTTTATGTCATGAATAAAAACCAAAAAAACAAAATAATATGTCAGTATTTTAGGTTTGAAACCTTTCATATAAATGTTATAAATATCATAGTTGTTTTAAAGCTGTTGAATCATTTGAAAACTTTTGTCAGCCATTTATATATTCTCAAACAACTCTCCTTGGAATTGTTTCGGTAATGAAGTAATAACGTTAACATGATGATGCATCATAATCGAAGAAGAGTCAACTTATTTTTGTGTTATGAAAATGTGTTGTCTCTCTCAAATACTACTGGCAACAGCTGCTAATATCAAGTATGGGTAGGTTGGTACACTTTCCATGTCAGGTGGTGCAACTGCAGCATATACATACAATTATTTGGTGTTACCTTCTGACATAAAAACAGTAAAATAAAATAAATTAAAAACGAATTATTATACTGTATCACACAGGTAGTATTTATATTGTAGAAATAGCATATAATACACGCTGAATGATCAAACCAGTTGAAAATCTATAAATATATCAAATGATTCATTAATTAAAATGAGATCAATTATTACAAATAATAACCATATGTATTAACATTAGCCTGTCTACAATAGATTAGGATAAATAGGCTACTCTTAGGGTAGATGAAAAACTCGGGTTATACATGGTTAAACAGCTGTTGTTTGATTTTTGTATGTATTAATTTGAAGGAAAGCAGACATTTTTTGAAAATGTACCACTTAACTTTAACAATATAGTTACCAAAGAGATTGTAAAAATGCTTTGGTTCACCCTGCCTAATCGTACCTAGTATTCAGCTTTCATGCACTACTGAGGCGCTGTGTGCACATTAGATTCAATAGCAGCGCTGATTCGCGCAGCTCTGCCGAGTGCGGTGGCGCGCCTGTAATCAAGCTGCTGGGAGGCTGAGGCTGGCGGTCGCTTGAGCTCGGGGTTCTGGGCTGCAGTGGACTATGTCGATCGGTGTCATATGTAAGTTGCTGGTATAATATGGTGCTCTCTGGGAAGCTTGGGACCACCAGGTCGTCTGAGGAGAACCGGCCCGGTCGTTAGAGAGGCGAGCGCAGGTCCAAGCCCCCGTGCCGGGCAGTAGTGAGATCGTGCCTGTGAATAGACACTGCAGTGCAGCCTGTGATGCGGCGAGTTCGGTCTTTTGTGTGCAAAGCTGTTCTGTGGTATCTGTCATAAACGCAGCAACAACAAATGAACGAAAATAAAGCGCTTTGTTGGCAAATTAAGTTATCAGTCAGTCTTTATTTGGTTCAATGTCAAATGACGCTAATATGTTTGTGTCCAAGCGCGTTACTTCCTTTTAAAGTAATTGAATACATTCATGACATATATCAGCGTATCTTGTTAGAATTCATTTTTACTACATTTAAATAATGCATTATTTTATGTTTTGTTATCTAAACCCACAATATGTCAGGTGGTGCAACTGTGTCAACAAATTAAAATAGTTGCGTCATGAATAAAAATTAAAAAATGAAATAATATGTCATTATTTTAGGTTTGAAACCTTTCATATAAATGTTATAAATATCGGTTGTTTTAAAGCTGTTGAGATCATTGAAAAGCTTTTGTCCAGCCATTTGTATATTCTCAAACAAAGCTCTTTATTAATGAATTGTTTGATTAAGGTAATAACGGTAAACATGATGATGCATCATCAGAAGAGTCCAACTGATTTTTGTGTTATGAAAAGTGTTGTAGATCTCTCTCAAATACTGGCAGCAGCTGCTAATATCAAGTATGGGTAGGTTGATACACTTTCCATGTCAGGTGGTGCAACTGCAGCATATACATACAATTATTTGGTGTTACCTTCTGACATAAAAACAGTAAAATAAAATAAATTAAAAACAGATTATTATACTGTATCACACAGGTAATTTATATTGTAGAAATGGCATATAATACACACTGAATGATCAAACCAGTTGAAAATCTATAAATATATCAAATGATTCATTAATTAAAATGAGATCAATTTATTACAAATAATAACCATATGTATTAACATTAACCTGTCTACAATAGATTAGGATAAATAGGCTACTCTTGGGTAGATGGAAAACTCGGGTTATACATGGTTAAACAGCTGTTGTTTGATTTTGTGTATACGCATTAATTTGAAGGAAGCAGACATTTTAAGAAAATGTACCACTTAACTTTAACAATATAGTTGCCAAGAGATTGTAAAATGCTTTGGTTCACCCTGCTAATCGTACCTAGTATTCAGCTTTCATACACTAGAGGCGCTGTGTGCACATTAGATTCAATGGCGCGCTGATTCTCGGCTCTCGCGGTGCGTGGCGGCGCCTGTAATCAAGCTGCTGAGGCTGAGCTGGCGGATCGCTTGAGCTCGGGGTTCTGGGCTGCAGTGGACTATGTCGATCGGTGTCGCTGTAAGTTCGTATCGATATGGTGCTCCTGGGAGCTTGGGACCACCAGGTCGTCTGAGAGGAGAACCGGCCCAGGTCGCGCGCGAGCGGTCAAATCCCCGTGCGAGTGGTAGTGGGATCGTGCCTGTGAATAGACACTGCAGTGCGGCCAGTGATGCGGCGAGACTTCGTTCTTTGTGTGCAAAGCTGTTCTGTGGTATCTGTCATAAACACGCAGCAACAACAAATGAACAGAAAATAAAGCCTTTGTTGGCCAAATTAAGTTATCAGTCAGTCTTTATTTGGTTCAATGTCGTGACGACTAATATGTTTGTGTCCCAGCGCGTTACTTCCTTTTAAATTAATTGGATACATTCATGACATATATCAGCGTATCTTGTTAGAATTCATTTTTACTACATTTAAATAATGCATTATTTTATGTTTTGTTATCTAAACCCACAATATGTCAGGTGGTGCAACTGTCAACAAATTAAAATAGTTCGTCATGAATAAAAATTAAAAAATGAAATAATATGTCATTATTTTAGGTTTGAAACCTTTCATATAAATGTTATAAATATCGGTTGTTTTAAAGCTGTTGAGATCATTGAAAACTTTTGTCAGCCATTTGTATATTCTCAAACAAAGCTCTTTATTAATGAATTGACAGTTGAAAGTAATAACGTAAACATGATGATGCATCATCAGAAGAGTCAACTTGATTTTTGTGTTATGAAAAAGTGTTGTAGATCTCTCTCAAATACTGGCAACAACTGCTAATATCGAAGTATGGGTAGGTTGGTACACTTTCCATGTCAGGTGGTGCAACTGCAGCATATACATACAATTATTTGGTGTTACCTTCTGACATAAAAACAGTAAAATAAAATAAATTAAAACAGATTATTATACTGTATCACACAGAGTATTATATTGTAGAAATGGCATATAATACACACTGAATGATCAAACCAGTTGAAAATCTATAAATATATCAAATGATTCATTAATTAAAATGAGATCAATTTATTACAAATAATAACCATATGTATTAACATTAGCCTGTCTACAATAGATTAGGATAAATAGGCTACTCTTAGGGTAGATGAAAAACTCGAGTTATACATGGTTAAGCAGCTGTTGTTTGATTTTGTGTATCGCATTGATTTGAAGAAAGCAGACATTTTTGAAAATGTACCACTTAACTTTAACAATATAGTTACCAAAGAGATTGCAAATGCTTTGGTTCACCCTGCCTAATCGCTACCCTAGTATTCAGCTTTCATGCACTAGAGAGGCGCTGTGTGCACATTGATTCAATAGCGGCGCTGATTCTGCGGCTCTCGCCGGAGTGCGGTGGCGGCGCCTGTAATCCAAGCTGCTGGGAGGCTGAGGCTGGCGGATCGCTGAGCTCGGGGTTCTGGGCTGCAGTGGACTATGTCGATGGTGTCGCGGTAAGTCCGGTGTCGTATGGTGCTCCTGGGGAGCTTGAGACCACCAGGTCGTCTAAGGAGGAGAACCGGCCGAGGTCAGGAGCGGCAGGTCAAATCCCCGTGCCGCGAACAGTAGTGGGATGCGCTGTGAATAGACACTGCAGTGCGGCCACAGTGATGCGGCGAGACTCGGTCTTTTGTGTGGCTAAAAGCTGTTCTGTGGTATCTGTCATAAACGCAGCAACAACAAATGAACAGAAAATAAAGCCTTTGTTGGCCAAATTAAGTTATCAGTCAGTCTTTATTTGGTTCAATGTCGTGACGCTAATATGTTTGTGTCCCAGCGCGTTACTTCCTTTTAATTATGGTGGATACATTCATGACATATATCAGCGTATCTTGTTAGAATTCATTTTTACTACATTTAAATAATGCATTATTTTATGTTTTGTTATCTAAACCCACAATATGTCAGGTGGTGCAACTGTCAACAAATTAAAATAGTTAAGTCATGAATAAAAATTAAAAATGAAATAATATGTCATTATTTTAGGTTTGAAACCTTTCATATAAATGTTATAAATATCAGTTGTTTTAAGCTGTTGAGATCATTGAAAACTTTTGTCAGCCATTTGTATATTCTCAAACAAAGCTCTTTTATTGTGAATTGACAGTTAAATAATAACAGTAAACATGATGATGCATCATCAGAGAGTCAACTGATTTTTGTGTTATGAAAAGTGTTGTAGATCTCTCTCAAATACTGGCAACAGCTGCTAATATCAAGTAATGATGGGCAGTTGGTACACTTTCCATGTCAGGTGGTGCAACTGCAGCATATACATACAATTATTTGGTGTTACCTTCTGACATAAAAACAGTAAAATAAAATAAATTAAAAACGAATTATTATACTGTATCACACAGGTAATTTATATTGTGAAATAGCATATAATACACGCTGAATGATCAAACCAGTTGAAAATCTATAAATATATCAAATGATTCATTAATTAAAATGAGATCAATTTATTACAAATAATAACCATATGTATTAACATTAGCCTGTCTACAATAGATTAGGATAAATAGGCTACTCTTAGGGGTAGATGAAAAACTCGGGTTATATGGTTAAGCAGCTGTTGTTTGATTTTTGTATGCATTAATTGAAGGAAGCGAGACATTTTAAGAAAATGTACCACTTAACTTTAACAATATAGTTACCAAAGAGTAAAAAATGCTTTGGTTCACCCTGCCTAATCATGCCCCTAGTATTCAGCTTTCATGCACTAGAGAGGCGCTGTGTACATTAGATTCAATAAGCAGCGCTGATTCTCGCAGCTCTCGCCGGTGCGGTGGCGGCGCCTGTAATCAAGCTGCTGGGAGGCTGAGGCTGGCGGATGGCTTGAGCTCAGGGGTTCTGGGCTGCAGTGGACTATGTCGTCGGTGTCATGGTAAGTGAGACCGGTATCGATATGGTGCTCCTGGGGAGCTTGGGACCACCCAGGTCGTCTGAGAGGGGAGGCCGGCCCAGGTCAGGAGGCGAGCAGGTCAAATCCCCGTGCCAACAGTAGTGGGATCGTGCCTGTGAATGAACACTGCAGTGCAGCCTGAGTGATCGGCGAGACTCGATCTTTGTGTGTGCAAAAGCTGTTCTGTGGGTATCTGTCATAAACCGCAGCAACAACAAATGAACAGAAAATAAAGCCTTTGTTGGCCAAATTAAGTTATCAGTCAGTCTTTATTTGGTATCAATGTCGTGACGCTAATATGTTTGTGTCCCAGCGGCGTTACTTCCTTTTAAAGTAATTGGATACATTCATGACATATATCAACGTATCTTGTTAGAATTCATTTTTACTACATTTAAATAATGCATTATTTTATGTTTTGTTATCTAAACCCACAATATATCGAGTGGTGCAACTGTCAACAAATTAAAATAGTTCGTCATGAAATAAAATTAAAAAATGAAATAATATGTCATTATTTTAGGTTTGAAACCTTTCATATAAATGTTATAAATATCAGTTGTTTTAAAGCTGTTGAATCATTGAAAACTTTTGTCAGCCATTTGTATATTCTCAAACAAAGCTCTTTTATTTGTGAATTGACAGTTAAGGTAATAACAGTAAACATGATGATGCATCATCAGAGAGTCAACTGATTTTTGTGTTATGAAAAGTGTTGTAATCTCTCTCAAATACTGGCGGCAGCTGCTAATATCGAAGTAATGGTAGGTTGGTACACTTTCCATGTCAGATGTGGTGCAACTGCAGCATATACATACAATTATTTGGTGTTACCTTCTGACATAAAAACAGTAAAATAAAATAAATTAAAAACAGATTATTATACTGTATCACACAGGTAATTTATATTGTAGAAATAGCATATAATACACTGAATGATCAAACCAGTTGAAAATCTATAAATATATCAAATGATTCATTAATTAAAATGAGATCAATTTATTACAAATAATAACCATATGTATTAACATTAGCCTGTCTACAATAGATTAGGATAAATAGGCTACTCTTAGGGTAGATGGAAAACTCGGGTTATACATGGTTAAACAGCTGTTGTTTGATTTTGTGTATACGCATTAATTTGAAGGAAGCGAGACATTTTTAAGAAAATGTACCACTTAACTTTAACAATATAGTTACCAAAGAGATTGTAAAATGCTTTGGTTCACCCTGCCTAATCGTACCCTAGTATTCAGCTTTCATACAGAGAGGCGCTGTGTGCACGTGATTCAATAGCGGCGCTGATTCTCGCAGCTCTCGCGGTGCGGTGGTGGCGCCTGTAAGCAAGCTGCTGAGGCTGAGGCTGGCGGATCGCTTGGCTCGGGGGTTCTGGGCTGCAGTGGACTATGTCGATCGGTGTCGCAGTAAGTTCGGTATCGATATGGTGCTCCTGGGAGCTTGGGACCACCAGGTCGTCTGAAGGAAGGAAGGCCGGCGGGTCGGAGGCGAGCAGGTCAAATCCCCGTGCCCGAACAGTGTGGGATGGTGCCTGTGAATGTTGCTGCAGTGCGGCCTGAGTGATGCGGCGAGACTTCGGTCTTTTGTGTGCAAAGCTGTTCTGTGGGTATCTGTCATAAACAGCAGCAACAACAAATGAACAGAAAATAAAGCCTTTGTTGGCAAGTAAGTTATCAGTCAGTCTTTATTTGGTTCAATGTCGTGACGCTAATATGTTTGTGTCCCAGCGGCGTTACTTCCTTTTAAATTAATTGGAAACATTCATGACATATATCAACGTATCTTGTTAGAATTCATTTTTACTACATTTAAATAATGCATTATTTTATGTTTTGTTATCTAAACCCACAATATGTCAGGTGTGCAACTGTCAACAAATTAAAATAGTTCGTCATGAATAAAAATTAAAAAATGAAATAATATGTCATTATTTTAGGTTTGAAAACCTTTCATATAAATGTTATAAATATCAGTTGTTTTAAAGCTGTTGAGATCATTGAAAAACTTTTGTCAGCCATTTTATATTCTCAAACAAAGCTCTTTTATTGTGAATTGACAGTTAAGGTAATAACAGTAAACATGATGATGCATCATCAGAGGAGTCCAACTGATTTTTGTGTTATGAAAAGTGTTGTAGATCTCTCTCAAATACTGGCGGCAGCTGCTAATATCAAGTATGGGTAGGTTGGTACACTTTCCATGTCAGGTGGTGCAACTGCAGCATATACATACAATTATTTGGTGTTACCTTCTGACATAAAAACAGTAAAATAAAATAAATTAAAAACAATTATTATACTGTATCACACAGGTAATTTATATTGTAGAAATAGCATATAATACACACTGAATGATCAAACCAGTTGAAAAATCTATAAATATATCAAATGATTCATTAATTAAAATGAGATCAATTTATTACAAATAATAACCATATGTATTAACATTAACCTGTCTACAATAGATTAGGATAAATAGGCTACTCTTGGTAGATGGAAAACTCGGGTTATACATGGTTAAACAGCTGTTGTTTGATTTTGTGTATACGCATTAATTGAAGGAAGCGAGACATTTTAAGAAAATGTACCACTTAACTTTAACAATATAGTTACCAAAGAGATTGTAAAATGCTTTGGTTCACCCTGCCTAATCGTGCCCTAGTATTCAGCTTTCATACACTGAGGCGCTGTGTGCACATTAGATTCAATAGCAGCGCTGATTCTCGCGGCTCTCGCCGGTGCGGTGGCGGCGCCTGTAATCAAGCTGCTGGGAGGCTGAGGCTGGCGGATCGCTTGAGCTCGGGGGTTCTGGGCTGCAGTGGACTATGTCGATCGGGTCGCGTGCGGTAAGTTCGTATCGATATGGTGCTCCTGGGGAGCTTGGGACCACCAGATGCGTCTGAGGAGGAGAACCGGCCCAGGTCGGGAGGCGAGCAGGTAATCGTCCCCGTGCCGAACAGTAGTGGGATCGTGCCTGTGAATAGACACTGCAGTGCAGCTTACAGTGATCGGCGAGACTTCGGATCTTTGTGTGCAAAGCTGTTCTGTGGGTATCTGTCAACGCAGCAACAACAAATGAACAGAAAATAAAGCCTTTGTTGGCCAAATTAAGTTATCAGTCAGTCTTTATTTGGTTCAATGTCGTGACGCTAATATGTTTGTGTCCAAGCGCGTTACTTCCTTTTAAATTAATTGGATACATTCATGACATATATCAGCGTATCTTGTTAGAATTCATTTTTACTACATTTAAATAATGCATTATTTTATGTTTTGTTATCTAAACCCACAATATGTCAGGTGGTGCAACTGTCCAACAAATTAAATAGTTCGTCATGAATAAAAATTAAAAAATGAAATAATATGTCATTATTTTAGGTTTGAAACCTTTCATATAAATGTTATAAATATCAGTTGTTTTAAAGCTGTTGAGATCATTGGAAAAACTTTTGTCAGCCATTTGTATATTCTCAAACAAAGCTCTTTTATTGTGAATTGACAGTTAAGGTAATAACAGTAAACATGATGATGCATCATCAGAGAAGTCAACTGATTTTTGTGTTATGAAAAGTGTTGTAGATCTCTCTCAAATACTGGCAACAGCTGCTAATATCAAGTATGGGTAGGTTGGTACACTTTCCATGTCAGGTGGTGCAACTGCAGCATATACATACAATTATTTGGTGTTACCTTCTGACATAAAAACAGTAAAATAAAATAAATTAAAAACAGATTATTATACTGTATCACACAGGTAATTTATATTGTAGAAATAGCATATAATACACACTGAATGATCAAACCAGTTGAAAATCTATAAATATATCAAATGATTCATTAATTAAAAATGAGATCAATTTATTACAAATAATAACCATATGTATTAACATTAGCCTGTCTACAATAGATTAGGATAAATAGGCTACTCTTAGGGTAGATGAAAACTGGAGTTATACATGGTTAAACAGCTGTTGTTTGATTTTGTGTATACGCATTAATTTGAAGGAAAGCGAGACATTTTTAAGAAAATGTACCACTTAACTTTAACAATATAGTTACCAAAGAGATTGTAAAATGCTTTGGTTCACCCTGCCTAATCGTACCCTAGTATTCAGCTTTCATACACTAGAGGCGCTGTGTGCACATTAGATTCAATGGCGGCGAATCTCGCGGCTCTCGCGGTGCGGTGGCGGCGCCTGTCCAAGCTGCTGGGAGGCTGAGGCTGGCGGTCGCGGCTCAGGGTTCTGGGCTGCGGTGGACTGTGTCGATCGGTGTCCATGTGAATTGGGTGTCGTATGGTGCTCCTGGGGAAAGCTGGACCACCAGGCGTCTGAGGAGGAGAACGGCCCGGGTCGGAGGCGAGGAGAGTCAAATCCCCGTGCCGAACAGTAGTGGGAGGTGCCTGTGAATAGACACTGCAGTGCGGCCTGAGTGATGCGGCGAGACTTCGGTCTTTTTGTGTGCAAAGCTGTTCTGTGGTATCTGTCATAAACGCAGCAACAACAAATGAACAGAAAATAAAAGCCTTTGTTGGCAAATTAAGTTATCAGTCAGTCTTTATTTGGTTCAATGTCGTGACGCTAATATGTTTGTGTCCCAGCGGCGTTACTTCCTTTTAAGTAATTGGAAACATTCATGACATATATCAGCGTATCTTGTTAGAAATTCATTTTTACTACATTTAAATAATGCATTATTTTATGTTTTGTTATCTAAACCCACAATATGTCAGGTGTGTGCAACTGTCAACAAATTAAATAGTTAAGTCATGAATAAAAATTAAAAAATGAAATAATATGTCATTATTTTAGGTTTGAAACCTTTCATATAAATGTTATAAATATCAGTTGTTTTAAAGCTGTTGAGATCATTGGAAAACTTTTGTCAGCCATTTGTATATTCTCAAACAAAGCTCTTTTATTGTGAATTGACAGTTAAAGGTAATAACAGTAAACATGATGATGCATCATCAGGGAGTCAACTGATTTTTGTGTTATGAAAAGTGTTGTAGATCTCTCTCAAATACTGGCGGCAGCTGCTAATATCGAAGTATGGGTGAGTTGGTACACTTTCCATGTCGAAGGTGGTGCAACTGCAGCATATACATACAATTATTTGGTGTTACCTTCTGACATAAAAACAGTAAAATAAAATAAATTAAAAACGAATTATTATACTGTATCACACAGGTATTTATATTGTAGAAATAGCATATAATACACACTGAATGATCAAACCAGTTGAAAATCTATAAATATATCAAATGATTCATTAATTAAAATGAGATCAATTTATTACAAATAATAACCATATGTATTAACATTAGCCTGTCTACAATAGATTAGGATAAATAAACTACTCTTAGGGTAGATGAAAAACTCGGGTTATACATGGTTAAACAGCTGTTGTTTGTTTTGTGTATGCGCATTAATTTGAAAGGAAAGAGACATTTTTAAGAAAATGTACCACTTAACTTTAACAATATAGTTACCAAAGAGATTGTAAAATGCTTTTGGTTCACCCTGCTAATCGTACCCTAGTATTCAGCTTTCATACACTAGAGGCGCTGTGTGCACATTAGATTCAATAGCGCGCTGATGATCTCGCGCTCTCGCGAGTGCGGTGGCGGCGCCTGTAATCCAAGCTGCTGAGGCTGAGGCTGGCTGATCGCTTGAGCTCGGGGGTTCTGGGCTGCAGTGGACTATGTCGTCGTCGGTGTCGCGGTAAGTTCGGTGTCGATATGGTGCTCCTGGGAAACTTAGGACCACCAGGTCGTCTGGAGGAGGAGAAGGCGGCCGAGTCGGAGGCGAGCAGGTCAAATCCCCGTGCCGAACGAGTAGTGGGATCGTGCCTGTGAGACACTGCAGTGCAGCCTGAGTGATACGGCGAGACTTCACGGTCTTTTGTGTGCAAAGCTGTTCTGTGGTATCTGTCATAAACGCGGCAACAACAAATGAACAGAAAATAAAGCCTTTGTTGGCAAAATTAAGTTATCAGTCCAGTCTTTATTTGGTTCAATGTCGTGGCGCTAATATGTTTGTGTCCCAGCGCGTTACTTCCTTTTAAATTAATTGGATACATTCATGACATATATCAGCGTATCTTGTTAGAATTCATTTTTACTACATTTAAATAATGCATTATTTTATGTTTTGTTATCTAAACCCACAATATGTCAGGTGGTGCAACTGTCAACAAATTAAAATAGTTCGTCATGAATAAAATTAAAAAATGAAATAATATGTCATTATTTTAGGTTTGAAACCTTTCATATAAATGTTATAAATATCAGTTGTTTTAAAGCTGTTGAGATCATTGAAAACTTTTGTCAGCCATTTGTATATTCTCAAACAAAGCTCTTTTTATTGTGAATTGACAGTTAAGGTAATAACAGTAAACATGATGATGCATCATCAGAGGAGTCAACTGATTTTTGTGTTATGAAAAGTGTTGTAGATCTCTCTCAAATACTGGCAACAGCTGCTAATATCAAGTATGTAGCCACTTTACACTTTCCATGTCAGGTGGTGCAACTGCAGCATATACATACAATTATTTGGTGTTACCTTCTGACATAAAAACAGTAAAATAAAATAAATTAAAAACAGATTATTATACTGTATCACACAGGTAATTTATATTGTAGAAATAGCATATAATACACACTGAATGATCAAACCAGTTGAAAATCTATAAATATATCAAATGATTCATTAATTAAAATGAGATCAATTTATTACAAATAATAACCATATGTATTAACATTAGCCTGTCTACAATAGATTAGGATAAATAGGCTACTCTTAGGGTAGATGGAAAACTCGGGTTATACATGGTTAAACAGCTGTTGTTTGATTTTGTGTATGCGCATTTGAAAGGAAAGCGAGACATTTTTAGAAAATGTACCGCTTAACTTTAACAATATAGTTACCAAAGAGATTGTAAAATGCTTTGGTTCACCCTGCTAATCGTACCCTAGTATTCAGCTTTCATACACTAGAGAGGCGCTGTGTGCACATTAGATTCAATAGCAGCGCTGATTCGCGGCTCTGACTGGTGGCGCGTGGCGGCGCCTGTAATCAAGCTGCTGGGAGGCTGAGGCTGGCGGATCGCGAGGCTCGGGGTTCTGGGCTGCGGTGGACTATGTCGATCGAATTGTCGCGGTAAGTTCGGTATCGATATGGTGCTCCTGGGAAGCTTGGGACCACTGGGTCGTCTAAGGAGGGAGAACGGCCCAGGTGGGAGGCGGAGCAGGTCAAATCCCCGTGCCGAACAGTAGTGTGATGGTGCCTGTGAATAGACACTGCAGTGCAGCCTGAGTGATCTGGCGAGACTCGGTCTTTTATGATGCAAAGCTGTTCTGTGGGTATCTGTCATAAACCGCAGCAACAACAAATGAACAGAAAATAAAGCCTTTGTTGGCCAAATTAAGTATATCAGTCAGTCTTTATTTGGTTCAATGTAAATGACGCTAATATGTTTGTGTCCCAGCGTTACTTCCTTTTAAGTAATTGGATACATTCATGACATATATCAGCGTATCTTGTTAGAAATTCATTTTTACTACATTTAAATAATGCATTATTTTATGTTTTGTTATCTAAACCCACAATATGTCAGGTGATGCAACTGTCAACAAATTAAAATATTCGTCATGAATAAAAAAAAAAAAATGAAATAATATGTCATTATTTCAGGTTTGAAACCTTTCATATAAATGTTATAAATATCAGTTGTTTTAAAGCTGTTGAGATCATTGGAAAACTTTTGTCAACCATTTGTATATTCTCAAACAAAGCTCTTTTATTGTGAATTGACAGATTAAAGTAATAACAGTAAACATGATGATGCATCATCAGAGAGTCCAACTGATTTTTGTGTTATGAAAAGTGTTGTAGATCTCTCTCAAATACTGGCAACAGCTGCTAATATCAAGTATGGGTAGGTTGTTACACTTTCCATGTCAGAGGTGGTGCAACTGCAGCATATACATACAATTATTTGGTGTTACCTTCTGACATAAAAACAGTAAAATAAAATAAATTAAAACAGATTATTATACTGTATCACACAGGTAATTTATATTGTAGAAATAGCATATAATACACACTGAATGATCAAACCAGTTGAAAATCTATAAATATATCAAATGATTCATTAATTAAAATGAGATCAATTTATTACAAATAATAACCATATGTATTAACATTAGCCTGTCTACAATAGATTAGGATAAATAGGCTACTCTTAGGGTAGATGGAAAACTCGGGTTATACATGGTTAAACAGCTGTTGTTTGATTTTGTGTATATACGCACGCATTTGAAGGAAGCGAGACATTTTTAAGAAAATGTACCCTTAACTTTTTAACAATATAGTTACCAAAGAGATTGTAAAATGCTTTGGTTCACCCTGCCTAATCGTACCCTAGTATTCAGCTTTCATACACTAGAGAGCGCTGTGTGCACATTAGATTCAATAGCGGCGCTGATTCTGCAGCTCTGCGCGGTGCGGTGGCGGCGCCTGTAATCAAGCTGCTGGGAGGCTGAGGCTGGCGGATCAGCTTGAGCTCAGGGGTTCTGGGCTGCGGTGGACTATGTCGATCTGGTGTCGCGGTAAGTTCGGTATCGATATGGTGCTCCTGGGGAGCTTGGGACCACCAGGTCGTCTAAGGAGAGGGCCGGCCCAGCAGTCGGAGGCAGGCAGGTCAAATCCCCGTGCCGAACAGTAGTGGGATCGTGCCTGTGAATGAACACTGCAGTGCAGCCTGGGATGCGGCGAGACTTCGGTCTTTTGTGTGCCAAAAGCTGTTCTGTGGGTATCTGTCATAAACAGCAACAACAAATGAACAGAAAATAAAGCCTTTGTTAACCAAATTAAGTTATCAGTCAGTCTTTATTTGGTTCAATGTCGTGGCAGCTAATATGTTTGTGTCCAGCGGCGTTACTTCCTTTTAATTAATTGGAAACATTCATGACATATATCAGCGTATCTTGTTAAATTCATTTTTACTACATTTAAATAATGCATTATTTTATGTTTTGTTATCCTAAACCCACAATATGTCAGGTGGTGCAACTGTCCAACAAAGTAAAATAGTTAAGTCATGAATAAAAATAAAAAATGAAATAATATGTCATTATTTTAGGTTTGAAACCTTTTTCATATAAATGTTATAAATATCAGTTGTTTTAAAGCTGTTGAGATCATTGAAAACTTTTGTCCAGCCATTTGTATATTCTCAAACAAAGCTCTTTTATTGTGAATTGACAGTTAAAAGTAATAACAGTAAACATGATGATGCATCATCAGAAGAGTCAACTGATTTTTGTGTTATGAAAAGTGTTGTAGATCTCTCTCAAATACTGGCAACAGCTGCTAATATCAAGTATGGGTAGGTTGTACACTTTCCATGTCGTAATAAGGTGGTGCAACTGCAGCATATACATACAATTATTGGTGTTACCTTCTGACATAAAAACAGTAAAATAAAATAAATTAAAAACAGATTATTATACTGTATCACACAGGTAATTTATATTGTAGAAATAGCATATAATACACACTGAATGA
The DNA here is from genome assembly GCA_018749465.1 of Paracanthobrama guichenoti. Taxonomy (NCBI): domain Eukaryota; kingdom Metazoa; phylum Chordata; class Actinopteri; order Cypriniformes; family Gobionidae; genus Paracanthobrama; species Paracanthobrama guichenoti. The sequence goes on along the minus strand of CM031953.1, from coordinate 8,686,658 downwards.
TCAAACCAGTTGAAAATCTATAAATATATCAAATGATTCATTAATTAAAATGAGATCAATTTATTACAAATAATAACCATATGTATTAACATTAGCCTGTCTACAATAGATTAGGATAAATAGACTACTCTTAGGGTAGATGGAAAACTCGGGTTATACATGGTTAAACAGCTGTTGTTTGATTTTGTGTATACGCATTAATTGAAGGAAAGCAGAGACATTTTTAAGAAAATGTACCGACTTAACTTTAACAATATGGTTGCAAAGAAGATTGTAAAATGCTTTGGTTCACCCTGCCTAATCGTACCTAGTATTCAGCTTTCATACACTAGAGGCGCTGTGTGCACATTAGATTCAATAGCGATTCTGATTCTCGCAGCTCTCGCGGTGCGGCGCCTGTAATCCAAGCTGCTGGGAGGCTGAGGCTGGCGGATCGCGCGGGCTCAGGGGTTCTGGGCTGCAGTGGACTATGTCGTCGGTGTCGCAGTAAGTTACAGTATCGATATGGTGCTCCTGGGAGCTTGGGACCACCAGGTCGTCTGAGGAGGAGAACCGGCCCAGGTCGGCGAGGCGAGCAGGTCAAAGCCCCGTGCCGAACAGTAGTGGGATGTGCCTGTGAATAGACACTGCAGTGCAGCCTGATAAGTGATCTGGCGAGACTCGGTTCTTTGTGTGCAAAGCTGTTCTGTGGGTATCTGTCATAAACGCAGCAACAACAAATGAACGAAAATAAAGCCTTTGTTGGCCAAATTAAGTTATCAGTCCAGTCTTTATTTGGTTCAATGTAAATGACGCTAATATGTTTGTGTCCCAGCGTTACTTCCTTTTAAATTAATTGGATACATTCATGACATATATCAACGTATCTTGTTAGAATTCATTTTTACTACATTTAAATAATGCATTATTTTATGTTTTGTTATCTAAACCCACAATATGTCAGGTGGTGCAACTGTCAACAAATTAAAATAGTTCGTCATGAATAAAAATTAAAAAATGAAATAATATGTCATTATTTTAGGTTTGAAACCTTTCATATAAATGTTATAAATATCAGTTGTTTTAAAGCTGTTGAGATCATTGAAAAACTTTTGTCAGCCATTTAATATATTCTCAAACAAAGCTCTTTTATTGTGAATTGACAGTTAAGGTAATAACAGTAAACATGATGATGCATCATCAGAGAAGTCAACTTTGATTTTGTGTTATGAAAAGTGTTGTAGATCTCTCTCAAATACTGGCAACAGCTGCTAATATCAAGTATGGGTAGGTTTACACTTTCCATGTCAGGTGGTGCAACTGCAGCATATACATACAATTATTTGGTGTTACCTTTCTGACATAAAAACAGTAAAATAAAATAAATTAAAAACAGATTATTATACTGTATCACACAGGTAATTTATATTGTAGAAATAGCATATAATACACACTGAATGATCAAACCAGTTGAAAATCTATAAATATATCAAATGATTCATTAATTAAAATGAGATCAATTTATTACAAATAATAACCATATGTATTAACATTAGCCTGTCTACAATAGATTAGGATAAATAGGCTACTCTTGGGGTAGATGAAAAACTCGGAGTTATACCATGGTTAAACAGCTGTTGTTTGTTTTTTTATGCGCATTAATTTGAAGAAAGCGAGACATTTTTAAGAAAATGTACCACTTAACTTTAACAATATAGTTACCAAGAGATTGTAAAATGCTTTGGTTCACCCCTAATAATCGTACCCTAGTATTCAGCTTTCATACACTAGAGGCGCTGTGTGCACATTAGATTCAATGGCAGCGCTGATTCTGCGCTCTCGCGGTGCGGTGGCGGCGCCTGTAATCCAAGCTGCTGGAGGCTGAGGCTGGGATCGGATGCAGCTCAGGGTTCTGGGCTGCAGTGGACTATGTCGATCGGGTGTCCGCAGTAAGTTGGTATCGATATGGTGCTGGGACCTGGGAGAGCTGGGACCGCCAGGTCGTCTATGGGAGTAGTGGGATGGAGTGCCTGTGGAACCGGCCCAGGGTGGGAGGCGGAGCAGGTCAAATCCCGTGCCGAACGAGTAGTGGATCGTGCCTGTGAATAGACACTGCAGTGCAGCCTGAGTGATCTGGCGAGACTCGGTCTTTTGTGTGCAAAGCTGTTCTGTGAGTATCTGTCATAAACGCGGCAACAACAAATGAACAGAAAATAAAGCGCTTTGTTGGCCAAATTAAGTTATCAGTCCAGTCTTTATTTGGTTCAATGTCGTGACAGCTAATATGTTTGTGTCCCAGCGCGTTACTTCCTTTTAAATTAATTGGATACATTCATGACATATATCAACGTATCTTGTTAGAATTCATTTTTACTACATTTAAATAATGCATTATTTTATGTTTTGTTATCTAAACCCACAATATGTCCAGGTGATGTGCTACTGTCAACAAATTAAAATAGTTGCGTCATGAATAAAAATTAAAAAATGAAATAATATGTCATTATTTGAGGTTTGAAACCTTTCATATAAATGTTATAAATATCGGTTGTTTTAAAGCTGTTGAGATCATTGGAAAACTTTTGTCCAGCCATTTGTATATTCTCAAACAAAGCTCTTTTATTATGAATTGACAGTTAAGGTAATAACAGTAAACATGATGATGCATCATCCAGAGAGTCCAACTGATTTTGTGTTATGAAAAGTGTTGTAGATCTCTCTCAAATACTGGCGGCAGCTGCTAATATCAAGTATGGGTAGAGTTGGTACACTTTCCATAATCGAGGTGGTGCAACTGCAGCATATACATACAATTATTTTGTGTTACCTTCTGACATAAAAACAGACAAATAAAATAAATTAAAACGAATTATTATACTGTATCACACAGGTAATTTATATTGTAGAAATAGCATATAATACACACTGAATGATCAAACCAGTTGAAAATCTATAAATATATCAAATGATTCATTAATTAAAATGAGATCAATTTATTACAAATAATAACCATATGTATTAACATTAGCCTGTCTACAATAGATTAGGATAAATAGGCTACTCTTAGGGTAGATGAAAACTCGGGTTATACATGGTTAAACAGCTGTTGTTTGATTTTGTGTATACGCATTGAAGGAAACGAGACATTTTTAAGAAAATGTACCACTTAACTTTAACAATATAGTTACCAAAGAGATTGTAAAATGCTTTGGTTCACCCTGCTAATCGTACCCTAGTATTCAGCTTTCGCCATACACTGAAGGCGCTGTGTGCACATTAGATTCAATAGCAGCGCTGATTCTCGCGGCTCTCGCCGGTGCGGCTGGCGGCGCCTGTAATCCAAGCTGCTGGGAGGCTGAGGCTGGCGGATGAGCTCAGGGGGGTTCTGGGCTGCAGTGGACTATGTCGATCGGGTGTCGTCCGTAAGTTCGATGTCGATATGGTGCTCCTGGGGAGCTTGGGACCACCAGGTCGTCTGAGAGGAGAGAACGGCCAGGTCGGAGGCGAAGCGTCAAATCCCCGTGCGAACAGCTCAATGGGATCGTGCCTGTGAATAGTTTGCTGCGGTGCAGCCTACAGTGATCGGCGAGACTCGATGCTGTGTTACAAGCTGTTCTGTGGGTATCTGTCATAAACGCAGCAACAACAAATGAACGAAAATAAAAGCCTTTGTTGGCAAATTAAGTTATCAGTCAGTCTTTATTTGGTTCAATGTCGTGACAGCTAATATGTTTGTGTCCCAGCGCGTTACTTCCTTTTTAAATTAATTGGATACATTCATGACATATATCAGCGTATCTTGTTAGAAATTCATTTTTACTACATTTAAATAATGCATTATTTTATGTTTTGTTATCTAAACCCACAATATAATCAGGTGGTACAACTGTCCAACAAATTAAAATAGTTCGTCATGAATAAAAATTAAAAAATGAAATAATATGTCATTATTTTTAGGTTTGAAACCTTTCATATAAATGTTATAAATATCAGTTGTTTTAAAACTGTTGAGATCATTGGAAAACTTTGTCCAGCCATTTATATATTCTCAAACAAAAGCTCTTTTATTGTGAATTGACAGTTAAGGTAATAACAGTAAACATGATGATGCATCATCCAGAGAAGTCCAACTTTATTTTGTGTTATGAAAAAGTGTTGTAGATCTCTCAAATACTGGCAGCAACTGCTAATATCGAAGTATGTAGATTACACTTTCCATGTCAGGTGATGCAACTGCAGCATATACATACAATTATTTGGTGTTACCTTCTGACATAAAAACAGTAAAATAAAAAAATAAAAACAGATTATTATGCTGTATCACACGAGTAATTTTATATTGTAGAAATAGCATATAATACACTGAATGATCAAACCGGTTGAAAATCTATAAATATATCAAATGATTCATTAATTAAAATGAGATCAATTTATTACAAATAATAACCATATGTATTAACATTAGCCTGTCTACAATAGATTAGGATAAATAGCTACTCTTAGGAGTAGATGGAAAACTCGAGGTTACTACATGGTTAAACAGCTGTTGTTTGATTTTGTGTATAATATTCATTGAAGAAAGCTTGGACATTTTAAGAAAATGTACCACTTAACTTTAACAATATAGTTACCAAAGATTGTAAAATGCTTTGGTTCACCCTGCCTAATCGTACCCTAGTATTCAGCTTTCATACGCTAGAGGCGCTGTGTACACATCAGATTCAACGCAACAGCGCTGATTCTCGCGGCTCGGAGTGCGGTGGCGGCGCCGGTAATCAAGCTGCTGGGCTGAGCTGGCGGATCGCTGAGCTCAGGGGTTCTGGGCTGCAGTGGACTATCGTCGATGTCGCCATGAGTAAGATTCCGTATCGATATGCTGCTGGCAGAGGAGCTTAGAACCACCAGGTCGTCTGAAGGAGAAGAACCGGCCCAAATCGAGGCCGGAGCAGGTCAAATCCCCCGTGCCGATCAGTAGTGGTCAATAAATGTGAATAGGCACTGCAGTGCAGCCTGACAGTGATTACGGCGAGACTTCGGTTTTTGTGTGCAAAGCTGCTGTGGTATCTGTCATAAACCGCAGCAATAAACAAATGAACGAAAATAAAGCCTTTGTTGGCCAAATTAAGTTATCAGTCAATCTTTATTTGGTTCAATGTCGTGACGCTAATATGTTTGTGTCCCAGCGCGTTACTTCCTTTTAAATTAATTGGATACATTCATGACATATATCAACGTATCTTGTTAGAATTCATTTTTACTACATTTAAATAATGCATTATTTTATGTTTTGTTATCTAAACCCACAATATGTCAGGTGGTGCAACTGTCAACAAATTAAAATAGTTAAATCATGAAAAAAATAAAAATGAAATAATATGTCATTATTTTAGGTTTGAAACCTTTCATATAAATGTTATAAATATCGTTGTTTTAAAGCTGTTGAGATCATTGGAAAACTTTTGTCCAGCCATTTTGTATATTCTCAAACAAGCTCTTTATTGTGAATTGACAGTTAAAGGCAATAACAGTAAACATGATGATGCATCAGAGAGGAGTCCAACTGATTTTTGTGTTATGAAAAGTGTTGTGAATCTCTCTCAAATACTGGCAACAGCAACTAATATCAAGTATAATATAGTTGACACACTTTCCATGTAATCAGAATGGTGCAACTGGCGCATATACATACAATTATTTGGTGTTACCTTCTGACATAAAAACAGTAAAATAAAATAAATTAAAAACAATTGTTATACTGTATCACACACAGTAATTTATATTGTAGAAATGGCATATAATACACACTGAATGATCAAACCAGTTAATCTATAAATATATCAAATGATTCATTAATTAAAATGAGATCAATTTATTACAAATAATAACCATATGTATTAGCATTAGCCTGTCTAATAGACCAGGATAAATAAACTACTCTTAGGGTAGATGGAAAACTTCGGGTTATACATGGTTAAACTGGCTTTGTTGTTTGATTTTGTGTGTATGCGCACATTAGTGAGAGGGAAACTGAGACATTTTTAAGAAAAATGTGCCCCTTAACTAACAATATAGTTGCAAAGAGAGACTGTAAAATGCTTTGGTTCACCCTGCTAATCATGCCCTAGTATTCAGCTTTCACACTAGAGGAAGCTGTGTACATTAGATTCAATGGCAGCGCTGATTCTGCGGCTCTCGCCGGGTGCAGTGGCGGCGCCTGTCAAGCTGCTGAAGAGCTGGGCTGGCGGTCGCGGCGCTGCTCGAGGGTTCTGGGCTGCAGTGGACTGTGTCGATCGGTGTCACGGCTGTAAGTTCGGTATCGATATGGTGCTCCTGGGGAGCTTAAGACCACCAGGTCGTCAGGAGGAGAACCGCCCTGAGTCGAGGCGGCAGGTCAAATCCCCGTGCCGACTAGTAGTGGGATCGTGCTGGCAATGAACACTGCGGTGTAAATTTGATGATACGAGACTGTCTTTTGTGTGCAAAGCTGTGCTGTGGTATCTGTCATAACCACAGCAACAACAAATGAACAGAAAATAAAGCCTTTGTTGGGCAAATTAAGCGGTCTCATCAGTCTTAGTTGGTTCGTATCGTGGCAGAGACGCTAATATGTTTGTGTCCCAAGCGGCGTTACTCTTTTAAATTAATTGGATACATTCATGACATATATCAACGTGTCTTGTTAGAATTCATTTTTACTACATTTAAATAATGCATTATTTTATGTTTTGTTATCTAAACTCACAATATGTCAGGTAATGCACAAACTGTCAACAAGTAAAAATAGTTCGTCATGAATAAAAAGCCAAAAAATGAAATAATATGTCATTATTTTAGGTTTGAAACCTTTCATACTAAATGTTATAAATATCAGTTGTTTTAAAACTGTTGAGTCATTGGAAAAACTTTTGTCCAGCCATTTGTATATTCTCAAACAAAGCTCTTTATTGTGAATTGACAGTTAAGGTACTAACATGGCCAAACATGATGATGCATCATCCAGAGAGTCCAACTGATTTTTGTGTTATGAAAAGTGTTGTAGATCTCTTCAAATACTGGCAACAGCTGCTAATATCAAGTATGGGTAGTTAGTACACTTTCCATGTCAGGTGGTGCAACTGCGCATATACATACAATTATTTGGTGTTACCTTCTGACATAAAAACAGTAAAATAAAATAAATTAAAAACGGAACATTATTATACTATCACACAGAGTAATTTATATTGTAGAAATGGCATATAATACACGCTGAATGATCAAACCAGTTGAAAATCTATAAATATATCAAATGATTCATTGATTAAAATGAGATCAATTTATTACAAATAATAACCATATGTAATAACATTAGCCTGTCTACAATAGATTAGGATAAATAGGCTACTCTTGAGGGTAGATGAAGAAAAAGGTTATACATGGTTAAGCAGCTGTTGTTTGATTTTGTGTATGCGCTGTATGCGTGAAGGAAGCGGACATTTTGAAAATGTACACTTAACTAACAATATAGTTACCAAGACATTGTAAAATGCTTTGGTTCACCCTGCTAATCATGACCTAGTATTCAGCTTTCATGCACTAGAGGGCGCTGTGTGCACATTAGGATTCAATAGCAGCGCTGATTCTCGCGGCTCTGCTTCGTGTGCGTGGCGGCGCCTGTAATCAAGCTGCAGGAGGCCAGCTGGCGGATCGGCTGGCTCAGGGAGTTCTGGTGCAGTGGACAACGTCGACTCGGTGTCGCAGTAAGAGTCGACCATGAATATGGTGCTCCTGGAAGCTTGGGACCACCGAAGGAAAACTAAGGAGGCAGGAACCGGCCCAGTGAGACGGGCGAGGTCAAAATCCCCGTGCCAGTAGTGGGATCGTGACTCGTGAATGACACTGCAGTGCAGCCTGAGTGAATACGGCGAGACTCGATTTTTGTGCTGTTCTGTGGGTATCTGTCATAAACCGCAGCAACAACAAATGAACAGAAAATAAAGCCTTTGTTGAACAAATTAAGCCCATCAGTCCAGTCTTTATTGGTACAATAAAAGTGACGCTAATATGTTTGTGTCCAAGCTTGGCGTTACTTCCCTTTAGATTGGTGGATACATTCATGACATGTATCAACATTATCTTGTTAGAATTCATTTTTACACATTTAAATAATGCATTAATTTTATGTTTTGATTGCCCTAAACCTCCAATATGTCAGGTGATGCAACTGTCCAACAAATTAAAATAGTTCGTCATGAATAAAAATAGGCAAAAATGAAATAATATGTCATTATTTTAGGTTTGAAACCTTTCATATAAATGTTATAAATATCAGTTGTTTTAAAAGCTGTTGAATCATTGGAAAACTTTTGTCAACCATTTGTATATTCTCAAACAAAGTTCTTTTATTGTGAATTGACAGTTAAGGTAATAACATAAAACATGATGATGCATCATCAGAGGAGTCCCAACATTTTTGTGTTATGAAAAAAGTGTTGTAGATCTCTCTCAAATACTGGCAACAGCTGCTAATATCAAGTATGGGTAGAGTTGGTACACTTTCCGTGTCGAGGTGGTGCAACTGCAGCATATACATACAATTATGACTGGTGTTACCTTCTGACATAAAAAACAGTAAAATAAAAAATTAAAAACAGATTATTATACTGTATCACACAGGTAATTTATATTGTAGAAATAGCATATAATACACACTGAATGATCAAACCAGTTGAAAATCTATAAATATATCAAATGATTCATTAATTAAAATGAGATCAATTTATTACAAATAATAACCATATGTAATAACATTAGCCTGTCTACAATAGATTAGGATAAATAGGCTACTCTTAGGAGTAGATGGAAAACTCGGAGTTATACATGGTTAAACAGCTGTTGTTGATTTTGTGTATACGCATTAATTTGAAGGGAAACGAACATTTTTTGAAAATGTACCGCTTAACTTTAACAATATGAATTACCAAAGAGATTGTAAAAATCTTTGGTTCACCCTACCTAATCGTGCCCTAGTATTCAGCTTTCATACACTGAGAGGGCGCTGTGTACGGTAGAATTCATAACTGGCGGCTGATTCGCGCTCTCGCGGAGTGCGGTGGCTGGCGCCTGTAATCAAGCTGCTGGGAAGGCTGAGGCTGGATCGCTGAGCTCAGGGTTCTGGGCTGCAGTGGACTATGTCGATCGGGTGATCACGTAAGTTCGAAATCGATATGGTGCTCTGGGGAAACTGGGACCACCGAGTAGAATCTAAGGAGGGGAGAACGGCCCAGGTGGCTTGGAGACGAGAGCAGGTCAAATCCCCGTGAACAGCAGTGAATGGATCGTGCCTGTGAATGATACACTGCAGTGCAGCCTGAGTGATACGGCGGACTTCGGTGCTTTTGTGTGCAAAGCTGTTCTGTGGTATCTGTCATAAACCGCAGCAACAACTAAATGAACAGAAAATAAAGCCTTTGTTGGCAAATTAAGTTATCAGTCAGTCTTTATTTGGTTCAGTACAATGTCGGACGCTAATATGTTTGTCCAGCGCGTTACTTCCTTTTATGATTAATTGGAAACATTCATGACATATATCAACGTATCTTGACCAAATTCATTTTTACTACATTTAAATAATGCATTATTTTATGTTTTGTTATCTAAACCCACAATATGTCAGGTGGTACAACAATCCAACAAATTAAAATAGTTAGTCATGAATAAAAATTAAAAATGAAATAATATGTCATTATTTTAGAGTTTGAAACCTTTCATATAAATGTTATAAATATCAGTTGTTTTAAAAGCTGTTGAGATCATTGGAAAAAGCCATTTGTATATTCTCAAACAAAGCTCTTTAATTGTGAATTGACAGTTAAGGTAATAACAGTAAACATGATGATGCATCATCAGAGAGTCCAACTGATTTTTGTGTTATGAAAAGTGTTGTAGATCTCTCTCAAATACTGGCAACAGCTGCTAATATCGAAGTATGGGTAGGTTGGTACACTTTTCCATGTCAGGTGGTGCAACTGCAGCATATACATACAATTATTTGGTGTTACCTTCTGACATAAAAACAGTAAAATAAAATAAATTAAAAACAGATTATTATACTGTATCACACAGGTAATTTTATATTGTAGAAATAGCATATAATACACACTGAATGATCAAACCAGTTGAAAATCTATAAATATATCAAATGATTCATTAATTAAAATGAGATCAATTTATTACAAATAATAACCATATGTATTAACATTAGCCTGTCTACAATAGATTAGGATAAATAGGCTACTCTTAGGGTAGATGGAAAACTCGGGTTATACATGGTTAAACAGCTGTTGTTTGATTTTGTGTATACGCATTGAAGAAGCAGGACATTTTAAGAAAATGTACCACTTAACTTTAACAATATAGTTACCAAAGAAGATTGTAAAATGCTTTTGGTTTCACCCTGCCCCTAAACCTAGTATTCAGCTTTCATACACTAGAGGCGCTGTGTACACATTAGATTCAATAACGCGCTGATTCTGCGCCAGCTCGCGCCGAGTGGTGGCAGCGCCTGTAATCCAAGCTGCTGGGAGGCCTGAGCTGGCGGACTCGCTTGAGCTCGGGGTTGCTGGGCTGCAGTGGACTATGTCGATCGGGTGTCGCAGTAAGTTCGGTGTCGATATGGTGCTCCTGGGGAGCTGAGACCACCAGGTCGCCTAAGGAGACAGAGAACACGGCCCAGATTCGGAGGCGGAGCAGGTCAAATCCCCGTGCCGAGGGCAATAGTGAGATCGTGCCTGTGAATAGACACTGCAGTGCAGCCTGAGTGATCTGGCGAGACTTCGGTCTTTTTGTGTGCAAAGCTGTTCTGTGGGTATCTGTCATAAGCCGCAGCAACAACAAATGAACAGAAAATAAAGCCTTTGTTGGCAAATTAAGTTATCAGTCCAGTCTTTATTTGGTTCAATGTCGTGACGCTAATATGTTTATTGTCCCAGCGCGTTACTTCCTTTTAAATTAATTGGATACATTCATGACATATATCAACGTATCTTGTTAAATTCATTTTTACTACATTTAAATAATGCATTATTTTATGTTTTGTTATCTAAACTCACAATATGTCAGTGGTGCAACTGTCAACAAATTAAAATAGTTAAGTCATGAATAAAAAATTAAAAAATGAAATAATATGTCATTATTTTAGGTTTGAAACCTTTCATATAAATGTTATAAATATCAGTTGTTTTAAAGCTGTTGATCATTGAAAACTTTGTCAATTCATTTGTATATTCTCAAACAAAGCTCTTTTATTGTGAATTGACAGTTGAGGTAATAACAGTAACATGATGATGCATCATCAGAGGAGTCAACTGATTTTTGTGTTATGAAAAGTGTTGTAGATCTCTCTCAAATACTGGCAGCAGCTGCTAATATCGAAGTATGAGTAGGTTGGTACACTTTCCATGTCAGGTAATTGCAACTACAGCATATACATACAATTATTTGGTGTTACCTTCTGACATAAAAACAGTAAAATAAAATAAATTAAAAACGAACTATTATCACTGTATCACACAGGTAATTTATATTGTAGAAATGGCATATAATACACACTGAATGATCAAACCGTTGAAAATCTATAAATATATCAAATGATTCATTAATTAAAATGAGATCAATTTATTACAAATAATAACCATATGTATTAACATTAGCCTGTCTACAATAGATTAGGATAAATAGGCTACTCTTGGGGGTAGATGGAAAACTCGGATTTATACATGGTTAAACAGCTGTTGTTTGTTTTTTGTGTATGCGCATTGAAGGAAGCAGACATTTTTGAAAATATGTGCCGCAACACAACAATATAGTTGCAAAGAAGATGGTAAAATGCTTTGGTTCACCCTGCCCTTATCGTACCCTAGTATTCAGCTTTCGGCTGCAGAGGCGCTGTGTGCATTAGCATTCAATAGCAGCGGCGCTGAGTCTCGCAGCTCTCGCGGTGCGGTGGCGCGCCCTGTAATCCAAGCTGCTGGGAGAACTGAGGCTGGCGGATACTGAGCTCGAGGTTCTGGGCTGCGGTGAACTATGTCGATCGGGTGTCGCGGCAAGTACGACTATCGTAATGGTGCTCCTGGGAAGCTTGGGACCACCGAATTATAGCAATCTGAGGGGAGAACCTTGGTGGCAAGTTTGAGCAGTCAAATCGTGCCGAACGACACCAACTGTGGGATCAGCACTGTGAATAGTACTGCAGTGCAGCCTCCAGTGATGACATGGCTAAGACTGTGGTCTTTGTGTGCGAAAAGCTGTTGCTGTGGGTATCTGTCATAAACAATAGCAACAACAAATGAACGAAAATAAAGCCTTTGTTGGCCAAATTGAAGTTATCCAAAGTCAGTCTTTATTTGTCTGCAATGTGTCAATGACGCTTAATATGTTTGTGTCAAGCGTTACTTCCTTTTAAATTAATTGATACATTCATGACATATATCAACGTATCTTGTTTAGAATTCATTTTTTACTACATTTAAATAATGCATTATTTTATGTTTTGTTATCTAAACCCAATATATCAGGTGGTGCAACAAAACAAATAAGTTAGTTTCATGAATAAAAATTAAAAATGAAATAATATGTCATTATTTTAGGTTTGAAACCTTTCTTATAAATGTTATAAATATCAGTTGTTTAAAGCTGTTGAGATCATTGGAAAAACTTTTGTCAGCCATTTGTATATTCTCAAACAAAGCTCTTTTATTGTGAATTGATGAGTTGTAATGTAATAACAGCTAAACATGATGATGCATCATCAGAGAGAGTCCAACTGATTTTTGTGTTATGAAAAGTGTTGAATCTCTCAAATACTGGCAACAGCTGCTAATATCAAGTATGGGTAGGTTGGTACACTTTCCATGTCAGGTGAATGCAACTGCAGCATATACATACAATTATTTGGTGTTACCTTCTCTGACATAAAAACAGTAAAATAAAATAAATTAAAACCAGATTATTATACTGTATCACACAGAGTAATTTATATTGTAGAAATACATATAATACACACTGAATGATCAAACCAGTTGAAAATCTATAAATATATCAAATGATTCATTAATTAAAATGAGATCAATTTATTACAAATAATAACCATATGTATTAACATTAGCCTGTCTACAATAGATTAGGATAAATAGGCTACTCTTAGTCCCAGGTAGATGAAAAAACTCGGGTTATACATGGTTAAACAGCTGTTGTTTGATTTTGTGTATGCATTAATTTGAAGGAAGCGGAGACATTTTTAAGAAAATGTACCACTTAACTTTAACAATATAGTTACCAAAGAGATTGTAAAATGCTTTGGTTCACCCTGCTAATCGTACCCTAGCTATTCAGCTTTTTCATACACTAGAGGCGCTGTGTGCACGATAGGGATTCAATAGCGCTGATTCTTCGCAGCTCTCGCCATTGGTGGCGTGGCGGCGCCTGTAATCCAAGCTGCTGGGAGGCTGGCTGGCGGATCGCTTGAGCTCAGGGGTTCTGGGCTGCAGTGGACTGTGTGCGATCGGGTGTCATGAGTAAGTTGGCCGTATCGATATGGTGCTCCTGGGGAGCTTGGGACCACCAGGTCGTCTGAAGAGGAGGAGAACGGCCCAGGTCGAGACGGAGCTATGTGGGTCAAATCCCCGTGCCGAACAGTGGTGGGATCTGCCTGTGAACAGGCACTGCAGTGCAGCCTGAGTGATCGTACTGCGAGACTCGGTCTTTTTGTGTGCAAAGCTGTTCTGTGGGTATCTGTCATAAACGCGGCAACAACAAATGAACAGAAAATGAAGCCTTTGTTGGCCAGATTAAGTTATCCAGTCAGTCTTTATTTGGTACAATGTCAAATGAGCTAATATGTTTGTGTCCCAGCGCGTTACTTCTTTTAAATTAATTGAAACATTCATGACATATATCAGCGTATCTTGTTAAATTCATTTTTACTACATTTAAATAATGCATTATTTTATGTTTTGTTATCTAAACTCCACAATATGTCGGTGGTGCAACTGTCAACAAATTAAAATAGTTGCGTCATGAATAAAAGCCAAAAAATGAAATAATATGTCATTATTTTAGGTTTTGAAACCTTTCATATAAATGTTATAAATATCAGTTGTTTTAAAACTGTTGAGATCATTGAAAAACTTTTGTCCAGCCATTTGTATATTCTCAAACAAGCTCTTTATTGTGAATTGACAGTTAAGGTAATAACAGTAAACATGATGATGCATCATCCAGAGGAGTCAACTGATTTTTGTGTTATGAAAAGTGTTGTAGATCTCTCTCAAATACTGGCAGCAGCTGCTAATATCAAGTATGAAGTTGAGTTGGTACACTTTCCATGTCAGATGGTGCAACTGCAGCTTATACATACAATTATTTGGTGTTACCTTCTGACATAAAAACAGTAAAATAAAATAAATTAAAAACAGATTATTATACTGTATCACACAGGTAATTTATATTGTAGAAATGGCATATAATACACGCTGAATGATCAAACCAGTTGAAAATCTATAAATATATCAAATGATTCATTAATTAAAATGGAGATCAATTTATTAAATAATAACTTGTCTATGTACGTAACATTAGCCTGTCTACAATAGATTAGGATAAATAGGCTACTCTTAGGGTAGATGGAAAACTAGGGTTATATATGGTTAAACAGCTGTTGTTTGATTTTGTGTATGTGCATTAATTTGAAGGGAAGAATTACATTTTAAGAAAATGTGCACCTTAACTTTTTAACAATATAGTTACCAAAGATTGTAAAATGCTTTTGGTTCACCCTGCCTAATCGTACCTAGTGTTCAGCTTTCATACACTAGGGCGCTGTGTGCACATTAATTCAATAGCGGCGCTGATTCTGCAGCTCTGGCGGCCGGTGGCGACGCCTGTAATCCAAGCTGCTGAGAGGCTGAGGCTGGCGGATCGCGAGAGCTCGGGAGTTCTGGGCTGCAGTGGACTATGTCGATCGGGTGTCGCAATTGCGGTATCGATATGGTGCTCCTGGGGGAGCTTGGGGACCACCAGGTCGTCTAAGGAGGGGAGAACAGGCCCGAGGTGAGAGACGGGCAGGTCAAATCGATGCCAACAGTAGTGAGATCTGCACTGAATAGACACTGCAGTGCAGCCTGAGTGATGCGGCGAGACCTCGGTCTTTTTAATGCACAAAAGCTGTTCTGTGGACATCTGTTATAAACGCGGCAGCAACAACAAATGAGCAGAGAAATAAAGCCTTTGTTGCTGCAAATGCAGTTATCCAGTCTGAAGTCTTTATTTGAGTACCAATGTCGTGGACGCTTAATATGTTTGTGTCCGATGCATACGTTCCTTTTAAATTAATTGGATACATTCATGACATATATCAGCGTATCTTGTTAGAATTCATTTTTACTACATTTAAATAATGCATTATTTTATGTTTTGTTATCTAAACCCACAATATGTCCAGGTGGTGCAACTGTCCAACAAATTAAAATAATTGCGTCATGAATAAAAATTAAAAATGAAATAATATGTCATTATTTTAGTTTGAAACCTTTCATATAAATGTTATAAATATCAGTTGTTTTAAAGCTGTTGAATCATTGGAAAACTTTTGTCCAGCCATTTGTATATTCTCAAACAAAAGCTCTTTTTTGTGAATTGACAGTTAAGGCTAATAACAGTAAACATGATGATGCATCATCAAGAGGAGTCCCAACTGATTTTTGTGTTATGAAAAGTGTTGTAGATCTCTCTCAAATACTGGCAACAGCTGCTAATATCAAGTATGGGTAGGTTGGTACACTTTCCATGTCAGGTGGTGCAACTGCAGCATATACATACAATTATTTGGTGTTACCTTCTGACATAAAAACAGTAAAATAAAATAAATTAAAAACAGATTATTATACTGTATCACACAGGTAATTTATATTGTAGAAATAGCATATAATACACTGAATGATCAAACCAGTTGAAAATCTATAAATATATCAAATGATTCATTAATTAAAATGAGATCAATTTATTACAAATAATAACCATATGTATTAACATTAGCCTGTCTACAATAGATTAGGATAAATAGGCTACTCTTAGGGTAGATGGAAAACTCGGGTTATACATGGTTAAACAGCTGTTGTTTGATTTTGTGTATACGCATTGAAGGAGAAGCGAGACATTTTAAGAAAATGTACCGCTTAACTTTAACAATATAGTTACCAAGAGATTGTAAAATGCTTGGTTCACCCTGCTATATCGTACCCTAGTATTCAGCTTTCATACACTAGAGAGGCGCTGTGTGCACATTAGATTCAATAGCAGCGCTGATTCTCGCGGCTCTCGCCGTGGCGTGCTGGCGGCGCCTGTAATCCAAGCTGCTGGAGGCTGAGGCTGGCGGATCGCTTGAGGCTCAGGGGTTCTGGGCTGCAGTGGACTATGTCGATCGGGTGTCCGCTAGTAAGTTCCGATATCGATATGGTGCTCCTGGGGGAGCTTAGGACCACCAAGCCAATCTAAGGAGAGAGAACCGGCCCAGGTCGAGGCGGTAGTCAAATCCCGTGCCGAACAGTAGTGGGATGGGTGCCTGTGAATAGACACTGCAGTGCAGCCTGAGTGATCTGGCGAGACCTCGGTCTTTTGTGTGCAAAGCTGTTCTCGACATCTGTCATAAACCGCAGCAACAACAAATGAACAGAAAATAAAGCCTTTGTTGGCCAAATTAGAGTTATCCAGTCAGTCTTTATTTTGGTTCCGATGTGACGCTTAATATGTTTGTGTCCAAGCGTTACTTTCCTTTTAAATTATTGGATACATTCATGACATATATCAACGTATCTTGTTGAGAATTCATTTTTACTACATTTAAATAATGCATTATTTTATGTTTTGTTATCCTAAACCCACAATATGTCAGGTGGTGCAACTGTCCAACAAATTAAAATAGTTAAGTCATGAATAAAAATTAAAAAATGAAATAATATGTCATTATTTTAGGTTTGAAACCTTTCATATAAATGTTATAAATATCAGTTGTTTTAAAGCTGTTGAGATCATTGGAAAACTTTTGTCCAGCCATTTGTATATTCTCAAACATAAAGCTCTTTTATTGTGAATTGACAGTTAGGTAATAACAGTAAACATGATGATGCATCATCAGAGAGAGTCCAACTGATTTTTGTGTTGTGAAAAGTGTTGTAGATCTCTCTCAAATACTGGCAACAGCTGCTAATATCAAGTATGGGTAGGTTGGTACACTTTCCATGTCAGGTGGTGCAACTGCAGCATATACATACAATTATTTGGTGTTGTTACCTTCTGACATAAAAACAGTAAAATAAAATAAATTAAAAAACAGACTATTATACTGTATCACACAGGTAATTTATATTGTAGAAATAGCATATAATACACTGAATGATCAAACCAGTTGAAAATCTATAAATATATCAAATGATTCATTAATTAAAATGAGATCAATTTATTACAAATAATAAACCATATGTATTAACATTAGCCTGTCTACAATAGATTAGGATAAATAGGCTACTCTTAGGGTAGATGGAAAACTCGGGTTAACATGGTTAAACAGCTGTTGTTGATTTTGTGTATCGCATTAATTGAAGGGAAACGAACATTTTAAGAAAATGTACCACTTAACACAACAATATAGTTGCAAAGAGATTGTAAAATGCTTTTGGTTCACCCTGCTAATCGTACCTGTATTCAGCTTTCATACACTAGGCGCTGTGTGCACATAGACCAATAAGCGCTGCGCTGATTCTCGCAGCTCTCGCCGATGCGCGTGGCGGAGCCTGTAATCCAAGCTGCTGAGGCTGAGGCTGGCGGATGCTATTGAGCTCAGGGGTTCTGGGCTGCAGTGGACTATGTCGTCGGGTGTCCGGTGTCACACGGTCGTCTGCATCGTGTAATTGCTCCTGGGAAGCTTAGGACCACCAGGAGTCTGAGAGGAGAACGCCCGGAGTCGAAGGCGAGCAGGTCAAATCCGCGCAGGCAGTAGTGGGATCGCGTGAATAGACACTGCGGTGCGGCCTGAGTGATAACGGCGAGACTCGGTCTTTTGTGTACAAAGCTGTTCTATGGGTATCTGTCCATAAACGCGGCAGCAACAACAAATGAACAGAAAATAAAGCCTTTGTTGGCAAGTAAATAAGTCAGTCAGTCCAGTCTTTATTTGAGTAACAATGTCAAATGACGCTAATATGTTTGTGTTCAGCAGCGTACTTCCTTTTAAATTAATTGGACTACATTCATGACATATATCAACGTATCTTGTTAGAATTCATTTTTACTACATTTAAATAATGCATTATTTTTATGTTTTTTGTTATCCCTAAACCCACAATATAGCCAGGTGGTGCAACTGTCCAACAAATTAAAATAGTTCGTCATGAATAAAAATTAAAAATGAAATAATATGTCATTATTTTAGGTTTGAAACCTTTCATATAAATGTTATAAATATCAGTTGTTTTAAAGCTGTTGAGATCATTGAAAACTTTTGTCCAGCCATTTTGTATATTCTCAAACAAAGCTCTTTTTATTTGTGAATTGACAGTTAAGGTAATAACAGTAAACATGATGATGCATCAGAGGGAGAGGAGTCAACTGATTTTTGTGTTATGAAAAGTGTTGTAGATCTCTCTCAAATACTGGCAACAGCTGCTAATATCAGTGATGGGTGAGGTTGACTCACACTTTCCATGTCAGGTGAATACAGTAACTGCAGCATATACATGCAATTATTTGGTGTTACCTTCTGACATAAAAAACAGTAAAATAAAATAAATTAAAAACAGACTATTATACTGTATCACACATAGGTAATTATATTGTAGAAATGGCATATAATACACTGAATGATCAAACCACTTGAAAATCTATAAATATATCCAAATGATTCATTAATTAAAATGAGATCAATTATTACAAATAATAACCATATGTATTAACATTAGCCTGTCTACAATAGATTGTGAGATAAATAGGCTACTCTTGGGGTAGATGGAAAACTTTCAGGGTTATACATGGTTAAACAGCTGTTGTTTATTTATTGTGTATGCATTGAAGGAAAGCGAGACATTTTGAAAAAATGTACCCTTAACTTGAACAATATAGTTACCAAAGAGATTGTAAAATGCTTTGGTTCACCCTGCCTAATCAAAAATACCTAGTATTCAGCTTTCGCACACTAGAGGCAGCTGTGCACATTGATTCAATAGCAGCGCTGATTCTCGCAGCTCCTCGCCGGGTGCGATTGGCTGCGCGCCTGTAATCCAAGCTGCTGGGAGGCTGAGGCTGGCGAGACGGGCTAGAGCTCGGGGTTCTGGGCTGCAGTGGACTGCGTCGATCGGGTGTCCGCAGGTTCGTGGTATCGATATGGTGCTCCTGAAGGCTCTGGGACCACCGGTAGTCTGAGGAGGAGAACCGGCAGGAAGGAGCGGAGCGGGTCCGTCCCCGTGCCTCGAACGAGTAGTGGATCGCGTGCCTGTGAATAGACTTTGCAGTACAGCTTTGGTGATGCGGCGAGACTTCGTTCTTTTGTGTGATGCGAAAGCTGTTCTGTGGGTATCTGTCATAAACCGCAGCAACAACAAATGAACAGAAAATAAAGCGCTTTGTTGGCCAAATTGGGTTATCAGTCCAGTCTTTATTTGGTTCAATGTCGTGACAGCTAATATGTTTGTGTCCAACGGCGTTACTCGCTTTTTAAGTAATTGGATACATTCATGACATATATCAACGTATCTTGTTAGAAATTCATTTTTACTACATTTAAATAATGCATTATTTTATGTTTTGTTATCCTAAACTCCACAACATGTCCCAGAGTGGTGCAACTGTCAACAAATTAAAAAGTTAGTTCATCATAATAAATTAAAAATGAAATAATATGTCATTATTTTAGGTTTGAAACCTTTCATATAAATGTTATGAAATATCAGTTGTTTTAAAGCTGTTGAGATCATTGGAAGCTTTGTCAGCCATTTGTATATTCTCAAACAAAGCTCTTTTATTATGAAATTGACAGTTAAGGTAATAACGGCAAACATGATGATGCATCATCCAGAGAAGTCCAACTGATTTTGTGTTATGAAAAAGTGTTGTAGATCTCTCAAATACTGGCGGCAGCTGCTAATATCGAAGTATGGGTGGTTGGTACACTTTTCCATGTCAGGTGGTGCAACTGCAGCATATACATACAATTATTTGGTGTTACCTTCTGACATAAAAACAGTGAAAATAAAATAAATTAAAAACGAACTGATATACTGTATCACACAGGTAATTTATATTGTAGAAATAGCATATAATACACACTGAATGATCAAACCAGTTGAAAATCTATAAATATATCAAATGATTCATTAATTAAAATGAATCAATTTATTACAAATAACTAACCATATGTATTAACATTAGCCTGTCTACAATAGATTAGGATAAATAGGCTACTCTTAGAGTAGATGGAAAACTCGGGTTATACTATGGTTAAACAACTGTTGTTTGATTTTTGTGTATGCGCATTAATTTGAAGGGGAAAGCGACATTTTAAGAAAATGTACCACTTAACTTTAACAATATAGTTACCAAAGAATTGTAAAATGCTTTGGTTCACCCTGCCTAATCGTACCTGGTATTCGGCTTTCATGCACTAGAGTGGCGCTGTGTGCACATTAGACCAATAGCGCTGATTCTCGCTGATTCTTGCGGCAGCGGCAGTACCAATCCAAGCTGCTGGAGGCTGAGGCTGGCGGATCGCTTGAGCTCGGGGTTCTGGGCTGCAGTGGACTGCTTGTCGTGGTGTCACTGGCTGATAAGTGGCCGGTATCGATATGGTGCTCCTGGGGAAGCTTGGGACCACCAGGTCGTCTAGCCGGCAGGAGAACCGGCCAGGTGGAGCATCAAGCAGGTCCGTGCTTGGCCGAACAGTGAGATCGATGCTGTGGTGAATAGTTTGCTGCAGTGCAGCTCTGGAGTGATACGGCGATGCACTCCGGTCTTTTGTGTGCAAAGACTGTTCTGTGGTATCTGTCATAAACACGCAGCAACAACAAATGAACGAAAATAAAAAGCCTTTGTTGACAAAATTAGTTATCCAGTCCAATCTTTATTTGGTACAATGTCGTGACGCTAATATGTTTGTCCCACTTCCTTTTTAAATTAGTTAAATATTCATGACATATATCAACGCATCTTATTAGAATTCATTTTTACTACATTTAAATAATGCATTATTTTATGTTTTGTTATCTAAACCCACAATATGTCGAATTGGTGGTGCAACTGTCAACAAAGTAAAATAGTTCGTCATGAGCTAAAAGAGTAAAAAATGAAATAATATGTCATTATTTTAGGTTTGAAACCTTTCATATAAATGTTATAAATATCGGTTGTTTTAAAGCTGTTGAGATCATTGGAAAACTTTTGTCAACCATTTGTATATTCTCAAACAAAGCTCTTTTATTAATGAATTGACGGTTAAGGTAATAACAGCAAACATGATGATCGATACTCGTCGAGGAATCAACGATTTTTGTGTTATGAAAAGTGTTGTGATCTCTCTCTCAAATACTGGCAACAGCTGCTAATATCAAGTATGGGTAGGTTGGTACACTTTTCCATGTCAGAGTGGTGCAACTGCAGCACGCATACAATTATTTGGTGCTACCTTCGACATAAAAACAGTAAAATAAATAAATTAAAAACAGACTATTATGCTGTATCACACAGGTAATTTATATTGTAGAAATAGCATATAATACACGCTGAATGATCAAACCAGTTGAAAATCTATAAATATATCAAATGATTCATTAATTAAAATGAGATCATTTATTACAAATAACTAACTATATGTATTAACATTAGCCTGTCTACAATGGATTAGGATAAATAGGCTCTTAGGAGTAGATGGAAAACTCGGGTTATACATGGTTAAACAGCTTTGTTGTTTGATTTTGTGTATACGCATTAATTTGAAGGGAAAGCGGTGACATTTTAAGAAAATGTACCGCCTTAACAACAATATAGTGCAAAGAGATTGTAAATGCTTTGGTTCAATTCCTGCCCTAATCATGCCCTAGTATTCAGCTTTCATACACTAGAGGGCGCTGTGCACATTAGATTCAATAACAGCGCTGATTCTCGCCGGTGCGTGGCGGCACTGTAATCCAAGCTGCTGAGGCTGAAGGCTGGCGGCTTTGAGCTCAGGGGTTCTGGGCAGTGGACTATGTCGATCGATTGTCCGGCAGTAAGTGCGATATCGATATGGTGCTCCTGGGGAGAGGACCACCAGAGTCGCTTACCGAGGAGATTGGCCCAGGCGGAGACGGAGCGGGTGAAATCCCGTGCCGAACAGTGAGTGGGATCGATGATGTGAATAGACACTGCAGTGCAGCCTGAGTGATCTGGCCGAGATTCTTTTATGTGCAAAGCTGTTCTGTGGGTATCTGTCATAAACCGCTGCAACAACTAAATGAACAGAAAATAAAGCCTTTGTTAGTAAACAAATTATCAGTCCAGTCTTTATTTGGTACAATGTCGTGGATGAGCTAATATGTTTGTGTCAGCGCGTTACTTCCTTTAAATTAATTGGAATACATTCATGACATGATATCAAGCAGTATCTTGTTAGAATTCATTTTTACTACATTTAAATAATGCATTATTTTATGTTTTGTTATCCTAAACTCACAATATGTCAGGTGTGCAACTGTCCAACAAATTAAAATAGTTAAGTCATGAATAAAAATTAAAAATGAAATAATATGTCATTGACTTTGGAGTTTGAAACCTTTCATATAAATGTTATAAATATCAGTTGTTTTAAAGCTGTTGAGATCATTGAAAACTTTGTCCAGCCATTTGTATATTCTCAAACAAAACTCTTTTATTGACAATTGACGAGTTAAGGTAATAACAGTAAACATGATGATGCATCATCGGAGGAATTCAACTGATTTTTGTGTTATGAAAAGTGTTGTGAATCTCTCAAATACTGGCAACAGCTGCTAATATCGAAGTATGGGTGAGGTGATGCACTTTCCATGTCAGGTGGTGCAACTGCAACATATACATACAATTATTTGGTGTTACCTTCTGACATAAAAAACTGGTAAAATAAAATAAATTAAAACAGACCAATTATACTGTATCACACACAGGTAATTTATATTGTAGAAATAGCATATAATACACACTGAATGATCAAACCAGTTGAAAATCTATAAATATATCAAATGATTCATTAATAAAATGAGATCAATTTATTATGTACAAATAATAACCATATGTATTAACATTAGCCTGTCTAATAGACCAGGACAAATAGGCTATACTTGGGGTAGATGAAAAACTCCGGGTTACTACATCAGTTAAGCAAGCTGTTGTTTGATTTTGGCTGTATACGCATTAATTTGAGAGGAAAGCAGAGACATTTTTAAGAAAATGCCATAACTTTAACAATATAGTTACCAAAGAGATTGTAAAATGCTTTTAGTTCACCCTGCCTAATCGTACCACAATATTCGGCTTTCATACTAGAGGCGCTGTGTACACATGGAGATTCAATAGCAGCGCTGATTCAGCAGCTCTCGCGGTGCTGATTCTTGCCGTAATAGCTGCTGGGAGCGCTAGGGCCTGGCGATCGAAAGCAGGCTCAGGATTCTGAAGAGTGGACTATGGGCTCGGGTGTCATGACTGTTAGGTGTCGATATGGGGGGGGCTGGGACCACCAGGTGGTGTCTAAGGGCGGGGAGAACCGGCCCAGGTGATGAGCGAACAGTCAAATCCCCGTGCCGAGCAATGAGTGGATAGTGCCTGTGAATAGACACTGCACAGTGCAGGCGTGACTTCATTTCTCTTTGTATTACAAAAGCTGTTCTGTCAGGTATCTGTCATAAACGCTTAGCAACAACAAATGAACAGAAAATAAAAGCCTTTGTGACCAATAGAATGGTATCGTCCAGTCTTTTATTGGTACAGTGTCATTGGCGCTAATATGTTTGTGTCAAGTGGCGTTACTTCCTTTTAAATTAGTTGAAGCATTCTTGACATATATCAGCGTCATCTTGTTAAATTCATTTTTACTACATTTAAATAATGCATTATTTTATGTTTTGTTATCTAAACTCACAATATAATCAAATTGGTAACAACTGTCCAAAATAGTTAGTCATGAATAAAAATTAAAAAATAGTAATATGTGTATAGTATTTGGAGGTTTCAGAAACGCTTAGCATATAAAATTTATAAAATCAGTTGTTTAAAGCTGTTGAGATCATTGGCAACCATTTTATATGTTCTCAAGCAAAACTCTTGGCTGTAATTGACGTGATTGAAACAATAACAACGTAAACATGATGATGCATCATCAGAAAGTCAACTTATTTTTGTGTTATGTGTTGTAGATCTCTCTCAAATACTGGCGGCAACTGCTAATATCGAAGTAATAGGTAGGTTATTTACTTTCCATGTCAGGTGTACAACTGCAACTGCACATACAATTATTTGGTGTTACCTTCTGACATAAAAACAGTAAATAAAATAAATTAAAAAGACAATTGATACTGTATATGCACAGATAATTTATATTGTAGAAATGGCATATAATACACGCACTGATGATCAAACCAGGACCGAAAATCTGTAAATATATATCAATGATTCATTAATTAAAAATGAGATCATTATTACAAATAATAACCATATGTCATTAATATTAGTGTCTACAATAGATTGAGATAAA
Organism: Paracanthobrama guichenoti; assembly: GCA_018749465.1. Lineage (NCBI taxonomy): Eukaryota > Metazoa > Chordata > Actinopteri > Cypriniformes > Gobionidae > Paracanthobrama > Paracanthobrama guichenoti. The sequence continues at coordinate 8,661,898 of CM031953.1, read as the reverse complement.
TAGGCTTACTCTTTAGGGTAGATGAAAACTCGGGTTATATGGTTAAACAGCTGTTTGTTTGATTTTGTGCTATCTGCATTAATTTGAAGAAAAGACATTTTTGAACTTGTACCACTTCTTTAACAATATAGTTACCAGAAGACCAGCCAAATGCTTTGGATCCACCCTGCTAATAGGCTGCCTGTATTCGGCTTTCATACGCTGAGGGAGCTGTGTGCACACGATGCGGCAACGGCGGCGATTCTGCGGCTCTTCGCGTGGGCGGCGGCGCCTGCAATCCAGCTGCTGGGAGGCTGAAGGCTGGGCGGATCGCTCGGCTCCAGGGGTTCTGGGCTGCGGTGGACTATGTCGATCGGTCGTCGCCGTGATTAGTGCTCGATATGGTGCTCTGGGAGCTTGGACCTCGGGTGAGCTGGGAGAGAACCGGCCCAGGTCTGAGAGGAGAGAGGTCCAAATCCCGTGCGGCGTGGTGGGACTGTGAATGAACACTGCGCAGCCTGAGTATCGGAGGCCGGAGCAGGTCAAATCCCCGTGGAACGGTGTGGGATCATGATCTGTGAATAGACACTGCAGTGCGGCGCCTGGGTGATCTGGCGAACTGGTCTTTCTTTACCGAAGAAAGCGCTGTTCTGTCTGTCATAAACGCAGCAACAACAAAATGAACAGAAAACTCAAAGCCTTTGTTGCCAAATTAAGTTATCCAGTCGATCTTTTATTTAATTACAATGTAGATGACAGCTAATATGTTTGTGTCCCAGTGGCGTTACTTCCTTTAAATTAGTGAATGATATATTGTTTGCTAGCATCGCGTATCTTGATGGAGTCATTCATTTTTACTACATTTAAATAATGCATTATTTTATGTTTGAATTATCTAAACTCACAATATGTCAGAATGAATGCAACTATCCAACAAACCCAAAAATAGTTCGTCATGAATGAAAGTAAAAAATAATAATATGTCATTGACCACATTTTAGGTTTGAGAAACCTTTCATATAAATATTATAAATATCCCAGTTGTTTTTAAAGCTTGTTGAAATCATTGGAAAACTTTTGTCAGCCATTTGTATATTCTCCAAACAAAGCTCTTTTATTGTGAATTGACAGTTAAGGTAATAATAACAGTAAACATGATGCATCATCAGAGGAGTCAACTGATTTTTGTGTTATGAAAAAGTAATTGTAGATCTCTCTCAAATACTGGCAACAGCTGCTAATATCGAAGTATGGGTAGGTTGGTACACTTTTCCATGTCAGGTGGTGCAACTGCATATACATACAATTATTTGGTGTTACCTTCTGACACAAAACAGTAAAATAAAATAAATTAAAAACAGATTATTATACTGTATCACACAGGCCATATTGTGATATTGTAGATAATAACAATACTGAATCGATCAAACCAGTTTGAAAATCTATAAATATATCGAAATGATTCATTGAGTAAAATGAGATCAATTTGTACAAATAATAACCATATGTATTAACATTAGCCTGTCTACAATGGAATTAGGATAAATAAACTACTCTTGAGATAGATGGAAGAACTCGGGTTATACATGAATTAGCCAGCTGTTCATTTGATTTGTGTATACGCATTGAAGAAGCAGACATTTTTAAGAAAATGTACATAACTTTAACAATATAGTTACCAAGAAGATTGTAAAATGCTTTTGGTTCCACCCTGCCTAATCGTACCCTAGCTATTCAACTTTCATACACTATAGGGCGCTGTGTGCACATTAGATTCAATAGCAGCTGAATCACGCAGCTCTCGCCGGGTGCGGTGGCGAGCGCCTGTAATCAAGCTGCTGGGAGGCTGAGGCTGGCGGTGGCTGAGCTCCCAGGGTTCTGGCTGCACGATGGACTATATCGGTCCCGGGTGTCACTTGATAAGTTCGGTATTGATATGGTGCTCCTGGGGAGCTTGGGACCACCAGAGTCGTCTAAGAGAGAAACCGGCCCAGGTCGGAGGCGGGCAAGGTCAAATCGTGCGAACAGTAGTGGGATCGATGCCTGTGAATAGTACACTGCAGTGCAGCCTGAGTGATCACAGGCGGGACTCGGTCTTTTGTGTACAAAAGCTTTGTTCTGTAGGTATCTGTCATAAACATAGCAATAACAAATGAACGAAAATAAAGCCTTTGTTGGCCAAATTAAGTTATCAGTCCAGTCTTTATTTGGTACAATATTAGTGGCGCTAATATGTTTTGTGTCCAAGCGGCGTTACTTCCTTTTAAATTAATTGGACCCATTACGACGCCTCATATCCAGAACGTATCTTGTTTAGAATTCATTTTTACTACATTCAAATAATGCATTATTTTATGTTTTTGTTATCCTAAACCCACAATATGTCGGAGTGGTGCAACTGTCCAACAAATTAAATAGTTAGTCATGAATAAAATTAAAAAATGAAATAATATGTCATATTATTTTAGGTTTGAAAAGAACTTCATATAAATGTTACTAAATATGGATTGTTTTAAAGCTGTTGAGATCATTGGAAAACTTTTGTCAATACATATTGTATATTCTCTCAAACAAAGCTCTTTTATTGTGAATTGACAGTTAAGAGTAATAACAGTAAACATGATGATGCATCATCCAGAGGAGTCAACTTGATTTTTGTGTTATGAAAAGTGTTGTGAATCTCTCTCTAATACTGGCAACAACTGCTAATATCAAGTATGGGTAGGTTGGTACACACTTTTCCATGTCAGGTGGTGCAACTGCAGCACGCTGTATACACGGTATTTGGTGTTACTGCTTTCTGACATAAAAACAGCTAAAATAAAATAAAAACAGACCCGTCCACTACTGTATCACACAGGTAATTTCCTTGTAGAAATAGCATATAATACACACTGAATGATCAAACCAGTTGAAAATCTATAAATATATCAAATGATTCATTAATTAAAATGAGATCAATTTATTACAAATAATAACCATATGTATTAACATTGAGCCTGTCTACAATAGATTGGGATAAATAGGCTACTCTTAGGGTAGATGGAAAGCACAAGATTTATCATAGTTAAACAGCTGTTGTTTGATTTTGTGTATACTTGCTTGATAATTTGAAGGAAACGAGACATTTTTAAGAAAATGTACCACTTAACTTTTAACAATATGAGTTACCAAGAGGGTGTGTAAATGCTTTGGTTCACCCTGCCTGTCGTACCCCTAGTATTCAGCTTTTCATACACTAGAAGGCGCTTTGTGTGCTGCATTAGTGTTCAATAGCGCTGATTTCGCAGCTCTGCCTGGTGCGGTGGCGGCGCCTGTAATCCAAGCTGCTGGGAGGCTGAGGCTGGCGGATCGCTTGAGCTCAGGGGTTCTGGCTGCAGGTGGACTATGTCGATCGGGTGTCCGCAGTAAGTTAGATTGCTCGATCATGGTGCTAACTCGGGGGAGCACCTGACCTGGGTAGATCTAGGAGAGAGAACCGGCCCGGAGTGCGGAGGCGAAGCAGGTCGGAATCTCCGTGCCCGTAATCTCAGTAGTGGATCGTGCACGCAACAATGAGACACTGCAGTGCAGCCTGAGCGTCTCGATCGACTCCGGTCATTTGCATGATACCAAAGCTGTTCTGTGGTATCATCATAAACCCTTGCAACGACAAATGAACGAAGAAAATAAAGCGCTTTTGTTGGCCAAATTAAGTTATCAGTCCAGTCTTTATTTGGTTCAATGTACATTCAGCTAATATGTTTGTGTCCAAGCGCGTTGCTTCCTTTTAAATTAATTGGATACATTCATGACATATATCCATGTATCTTGTTAGAATTCATTTTTTTACTACATTTAAATAATGCATTATTTTATGTTTTGTTACCTAAACTCACAATATGTCGGGTGGTGCAACTGTCCAACAAATTAAAATAGTTAGATCATGAATAGAAATTAAAAATGAAATAATATGATCATTATTTTAGGTTTGAAACCTTTCTTTCATAAATGTTATATAATATCCCAGTTGTTTTAAAGCTGTTGAGATCATTGGAAAACTTTGTCCAGCCATTTGTATATTCTCAAACCAAGCTCTTTTATTGTGAATTGACAGTTAAGGTAATAACAGTAAACATGATGATGCATCATCAGAGAGTCCAACTGATTTTTGTGTTGTAGTGTTGTGGCAGGTGCTATATAAAACTGCTGGCGGCGGCACTAGCACAATATCGAAGTATGTAGATCTCCATGTCGTTCAATCTTTATTTACAACTGCTACATACAATTGACTATTTTTGTTTATATGACAAACCAAAATAAAATTAAAAGTAGACCATTACTGCTGTCACACGAGTAATTTATATTGTAGAAATAACATGCTTACGCTGAATGTCAAACCAAGTTGAAAATCTATAAACTATGTCCGTGATTCATTGAGTAAAATGAAGATCAATTATTACAAATAATAACCATAATATTAACATTAGCCTGTCTGTAGACCAGAGATAAATATGGTAGATGAAAACTTCGAGATTACTCTATGGTTAAACAGCTGTTGTTTGATTTTAATGTACTCGTGAGAAACAGACATTTTGAAAATGTACCATAGCATAACAATATGGTGCAAAGAGATGTAAATAACGGTTCTGCTAACGTGCCTAGTCTCGTACGCGACGCTGTATTCTACGATAGATCCCAGCGGCCGATTACTGGCGGCTCTGCGGTGGCGATGGCGCGTCGCTGACATCAAGCTGCTGAGGCTGAACTGGCGGTCAACGAGTCGGGAACGCTATGTCGTCGGTGATCGAAGACCGACTAATAAATATGTGCTCTGGGAAGAAGGCCGACTTGATTTGACTGTGGTCGTAGATGCCTGTTACTGCAACACAGTGATGCGGTTTCGCTTTATGATGCAAAGCTGTTCTGTGGGTATCTGTCATAAACGCAGCAACTAACAAATGAGCAGAAAATAAAACTTTGTTGGCAAATTAAGTATCGGTCAGTCTTTGTTTGGTCTGACTCAGATGACATTAATATGTTTGTGATCAACGTTACTTCCTTTTAAACCAGTGGACCATTCATGACATATATCTGCGTATCTTGTTAATTCATTTTTTACTACATTTAAATATTGCGGTATTTTATGTTTGTTATCTAAACACAATCAGGTGTGCAACTGTCAACAAATCGCAATAAAAAGTAGAGGAAATAATGTGTGTCATTGACACAGGTTTGAAACCTTTCATATAAATGTTGCAAATATCACCCAAAAGCTGTTGTCATTGAAAAACTTTTGTCAACCATTTACCATATTACTTCAAACAACTCTTTTATTGTGAATTGACGATTAAAAATGACCAACGACAAACGCGATGATCATCATCGGAAGAGTCAACGATTTTGTGTTATGGTGTTGTAATCTCTCAGAAATACTGACGCTTGCTGCTATGTCGAAGTAATAGTGGAATTGTACACTTCCATGTCGATATGCAACTACGGCATATATGCAATTATTTAGTGTTACTATAAAACATTAGGCTAAACAATTAAGCAATTATTTGCTGTCACACAGGTATTATATTGTAGAAATGTAATACACACTGAATCAACCGGTAATACAAATATCAAATGATTCATTGAGCAAATGGTCAGCAAATACAAATAATAACCATATCTTCTGACCAACTTGTATCACTAATAGATGATAATAGGCTTTATAACGAGGTAGATGAAGAGCTTTCGGTTAAGCAGCTGTTGTTGATTTTATTAATATCATAGCATTAATTTGAAACTTGAACGATGAAAATGTACCTTAACTGCAATGTAGTGCAAAGACAATAAATAACTTTGGTTCACTACTAATCGTACCCTGTATTCGGCTTTTCATGCTGAGAGGCGCTGTGTTACACGTCAGGTAATGGCAGCGTATTCTCATGGCGGCGCCTGTATCAAGCTGCTGAGCTGGGCTGGCGGTCGACGAGCTTCGGGGTTCAGGCTTGCGGTTCTGGCCGTCGGTGTCGTGTGCATTGTCGATATGGTGCTCACCGAGAACTATTCCAGAGAACGACCCGAGCTGCGTCAAATCCCCGTGCTGATGAGACTCGTGTACCAATGAAACACTGCAGTAACACAATGATACGGCGAAGACGATCTTTTATTGATATAAGCGCTGTTATAATGGTATTTAATAAACTGCAGCAATAACTGAAATGAACGAAAATGAAAACGCTTTATTGGCCTTAATTGTCAGTCAATCTTTGGTACAATGTGAATGACGTATCCTGTTGTGTCCCAGCGGCGTTACTTCCTTTTAGAAGGTGGACTACATTCATGACATAACGTAATGTGACCAAATTCATTTTTACTACATTTAAGCAATGCATTATTTGCTGTTTTGTTATCTAAACTCAC